>OX461809.1:11959751-12236158 GCA_949802685.1 Dicyrtomina minuta | reverse complement strand
ACTCAATCTTGGTTCGAGAAATCAACATGGATCTGAACTCCATCCGTTCCCCACTCCACCGGATCTTACTCTAGTCAGATTACTCTTATCTGATGCAGCCACATATGGGATGCATGTATTCAAATTTGTGCTTGACAAGAATTTTCAATCAAAAGAGACACCTCATACTCCCACCTATATGCAACAACCTCCAGGGTTCCGGCTCCAAGATCCTAGTGACCTTGTATGTCGTCTCAAAATATTACCACGACGACCTACTCAAACATTACAAATAAGTTTGTCCTCCATTCTAGAAGATGACAAATTCAAAACGAGTGACCATGCACATAACCTTTTTGTGAAGAAATATACCAAAGGCACAACCAACCAGAGTATATTCATTTACTGGCACGAAGACATCGTATTGGTCACTGCAACTAATGCTCAAGGACTTCACCCTCTAGCGAATCAATTTGACTTTCTTCATCTCCATGAAGAAAAACAATTCAAATTTCTGTTCGACATGGACATTTTGGTATACCCCGCCATGATACAAATAAGCAGTACAACTCGCATTCAAACCCTCAGAGACCTTTTCATCATTGAACCTCCAGAGGACAAACCAGAACCTCTCTCGTACACCTACAATATGGAATCAGCTGGTCGTAAGGACTATGAATGTGTCCATCACCGAGTCCTTGGATGGCTATATCTAATTGCTATCAGCACCAGACCTGACATTCTACTAGCAGTACAACGCCTAGCTCTACAATTTACTTCATACTTCAAAGAACACTCTACTGCAGCCATTGGGATACTACGATACTTGATTACAAATGATCCTTTCTGTATCCAGTACCATTCAAAACTGGAAACCCCGATGGAAATAGTACTGATGTCTCACTCAGGACTAACTCGTGACCGCATTACAAAAAGCACTACAGGAACGGCAATCACTCTCAATGACACCGTCATTTCGTGGGGCTCTAATGTCGAACCCACACAGTCATATCCAACAAACATAATGGAAGTACGTTCAATCTATGAAGTAAGCTGGCGTGGCATTTGGATTCATAACGTACTAGTTGAATTAGGAGCCAGACCTCCTCAAATGCCGCTCGTACACCGCACCCACTGTGACCCTGGATGGCAGCTAATCTATGACACACTCAACAAAGCTCCAGACTACATGCGGTCTACACTACAGTGGCTCCAAACACTTATCGAAAGTAAACAACTTACACTGGATGTTCGAGATGGGAACCTACTACCCATCCATCTACTTTCCTCCCATATCGGAAAAATTTCAATACAAAATAAGCTCCATAGCTTTGGTATGGTTAAACCACGAAAGGACTCCCCAAAGATACTCCAAGCGCAACCTTCAGCGCCACCTAAGTCCATCTTGATCAAGCCTAGAAAACTATACTCAGCCCCAGTGGATCATTTCCCAACATTTGTGGTAGAAAACGCTCAAGTTACACCACAAGCCCTCAAAACAATATGGCACTCCGGACAACGATCACGCCCTTCGGCGCAATTTCCCCGCAAGGATTCACAACCGGAGCCCCCACGCAAACGTTCCAAGAAATCTGACACCCACTCTCAAACGGACAAACCTCACAAAATGGCATCTACAGTAACCAAGGTCACTCCAGCAGCCTCAACAAATGAGCAGCCTAAAAAGAAGTCAAGACACAAGGACTCTACATCCCGCTCCACAACTGACACATCCTCCTCCAGAGCTGGGATTAGCACACTCGCACTTGCAATGACTGCCCTCTGTGTACTATCTCTTCTACCGTCGACACAACCAACAATCATAGACAATGCTCCACCTATCATTTGGAGACGTTCAGACCACCCCGCTGTTACGGGTTACAATCAAGTCCATCTCAAACTCCGACTAGTTTCCCCCTGTAAACTACCCATTTCGGATAAATCAGAATTCTCGGACATTAAAACTAAATGCAACGAAGAATACCGTCGCATATTCCTGGCGCCTTTCCAAAAAATTTGCCCTACACAAATTGGACGTCCGAAACGGTTCATCTTCACAGCCATAGCCCTTCTAGCTATATTCGCAGTCACAAGTGCTGGCCTCGGCATGGCCTATCAAGCACATGAGCAAACGCAAGTGAATCACGATCTTGGCCCATCACTTTACAAGATTGGAGGCAAAAGTCAACAAGGATACCAATCACCTTAATATCTTAAAGCAACAAATGCTCATGTTGGCGAAACAAGTCAACAGCTTAACAATCAAAGTCAACACCCTCAGAACGGAAACAGTAGAGCTTGAATTCTCCATTGCCTACCTTATGTCTCGGCTCACAATAAGCCAACAAGTTCTCACTCGCACAGAGAAACTCTGGAAGAAGGGAGACATGGACGACAGCCTCTTCGAATACCTCAATTTTACACTTCCATGTGGGACGGACTGTCCGATGGAACTGGCGGATTTTCGCTCATGCACCTTTGACCCCGACCAAGAGGTAGCCAACATCAAATTCATCTTTCCACTTATTGACACATCTCTCACCGTAGTGGAAGCAGATCCGTTCACACTCATCACAACTCAAAATAATTGGACCTGCAGTCTACAATACACTGGTCCTACTAATGCTCTCATCTCAATCAAGGAAGATTGCATATACGCCACAAACCTGGAACTACAATTCAAGAAACGTGTACTGGCCACGACTCACCAAATGTCGACCACGCAGTACCTTCCAAGGCGGCAAGGAGTTCTATACTCTCACCAATTGTCGACCACAACAACCTCATGACCTAGAGGATAATGTACAAGTTAAGGCCTATGATGGAAAATACTACATTTATTGCCCTGGCCTACAGATTACTATTGGAGACACACGTATCACTGATTGTCCCTCTGGTATCTTCACACAACCCATTAGCACCACCTTCAGGATTCTGAATCAAACCTTTCGTGGAAATATTCTGGACCTGATATTTATTGAAAGAGAAGACCCCATGTTTCTTGCTGGACTCAACTGGCATCTGACTCCTAAATTGAACATGAGCAACCTAACCGGAACCTTTCCTATGCCTATGGATCAGGACCCTATTCCCTGGATAGATTCATCTTTCTCCTCAAGCTCAACACCATACATCTGGACAACGACAATCCTCGTTCTACTCCTGTTTGGACTCATCCTATTCATCACCAGGACCACCTGGACTAACTTCTATTCTAAATGGAGAAAATCAACCCGACAACCGGCTCTTACTCCTACTCCAAAGGATAAATCAATGGAAATGGCTACACTACCCTCTCTGTTGGACAACTCTCCTCCTAAGCCATCACCCAGAGTCACTTCAAACCACTCACCCTCACCACCACCTTTTCAACATACTGGTGAAAGCATCAAAGTAGTCTTCAACTAATCTTTCTCAACAAAATGCTAAAAATAATTTTCGACATATAATCCTCCTTTGTAGCACTCCACCCACCTCTAAACAATCACAAATACAGACTATCTATCAAAAACCAAGGAGGGTATTATTACATATAATATACATAAATTATTCCTTAATAATTCTTTCATTGTATTCATTATATGCAACAAAATCATTAGATTCAAATCAATCTATCTGTAATTATTTTTAAATTACAATTCTTTGTAAGGGCGGTAGTGACTCACACTACCGCCCCATCTCACAAAATATCTACATAGACAAAAATACAAATACGCAGATAATTCTCCTTCAGAGAATTATTCATGCATCAGCTATTCTTACTTGACCGTACGTGCTTAAGCACCTACATCTAAGAACGTTGGGAACAAATCACCCCACTCCCTTTCCAATTTTATTGCTCTGTTATTGCTAACAGAAGCACCATTCATAAAACACAAAGCTACCAATTCCAAGTAATTATCCATATACTTACTAACAAATACATAGGTATGTATAATTACTTCAACTGACAACTCACTCTTTTTATTGTCACCAAAGACTGAATTAGACAGCTCTGCTTGTTAAAGTAGAGCACCATTTCCTCCCTTAATTTTAAACAATCCGTCTAAATTACAAACTGAAAAATAAAGAGAGAACACAATTCGAATACAACTTGAACGAGCCGGACCTATTATTTCTTCTTCATAAGAAATCAAAGATACTTATGAAAGTTCTCCCAGAGATTTTCATAATTAGTATCTAAGCATACAAATACACAGTAAAAGTCCTCACAGAGGTTTTTACAGCTGTATCTATCATACAATACAACTCACAATTCATACTTCATGAGTTTGTAACAAGCTACAACATTGAAAGTCCTCCCAGAGGTTTTCAATAAAAAGCTCATGGAAAATATATAAAACGGGAACCGACTAACCGGACACTCACACAACTTTACCCGCTTTTATATTTCTTCTCGTTTTTATCGAAAGCACCACATATACTAAAAAAATTATATGTATTTACATCGATTATTTCATTTAGTAAACTATTTCCGCCATGACGTTACAAATTTCCAGTTGATAACATCTGACAATTACGAATAAAAATCTTAGATTTAAAAAATTTTTTTTTGAAAATAATTTTAATTATATCGAAATAAGGTGTAAGTTGGCGTGGGATGTGTATCTGGGACGTTGGTTCACCACACATGTCGTATACGATCAACTTTCACATAAAAGTCATTCGCCCCTAGTGAGGATTGAACCCGCGACCTTGATGGACAGGCATGTCCAGAATCCTTGGATATTTCGCTTCGCTAACCACTGGGCCATGAGGGCTGTCAGTAAATCCGCGTAAATTCAAATTTTTACGCTAACGTGATATTTTGATTACGCTATACGTAAACGCTACCGTAAAATATAGCGTTACGTAATTTCAAATGTTTACGTAAAACTTGAGTTTTGCGTAAAATGGGAGGAGCTTACGTAAAAATAATTTTTACGTATAGCGTATAGCGTTTTACGTGAACTGCGCAAACTATCTAATATCGCTATCGCAGATTTCCACTTTCCACTATATTTTTGAACCTTTTGCCCCGTATTTTTGTATAATATAGGAAAAAGGGAGTCCTTCAATTTTCAATAAATAAAATCATGACTATACTTATACAAACCTGGAAATTATGTAATGTAAATAATATCGTGTAAGTAGAAGCAAAACTACATATATTTGTCGGTGGTCAAGATAGAGATAATTATTGCAGGCACATATAGTTTGGAGCTCTGACCTCATACCTTAATTACAGTGTCCATGTTTGACATTTATAATTATTTATTTTAAATACATATATAACTGCATTTAATTATATATGGTGATTTTGCGACAGATAATTTTCCTTTTGCTATGTACATAAATATATACCACAACTATATACGATTCCAGAAGATTAGCGTATAGATTGTTGTACCACAGCAAAGTAATATTAACGATACAGATACAAGTCTATATGATAATCATATTATATATTTATTAATATTGGATGCTAAAATCCTACGCTATGAAAGCACTTATTTAGATTAATAATACGTTATCAAAAATAGGTACGATAGAAATACTGGATACAATACAGATACGAGGGAGTAAAACTTCCTTATGTACCAATTAAAATATTTAATTAACATAAATAAGACGGTAATCCAAAGAGATATACTACATATAATAATCGTGTATACTCAACATAAATGCCAAGTGATACGTAAATATACGAAAGCAAGCAGCAAATAAATAAATAAATCAAATCTAACAAAATTGAAATTTTAAGTCATTGGGTAGAATTAAATAATAAATCAAATAGTTAATTAAAATATTGACTCCCGAAAAATTAGGATGACTTGTTAACTACTTATAAATTTAAACCGAAAATTCCAGTTTCCCCATAAACTGAACTTAAGAACGAGGAACAGGTGACCAAAATTAATTGTTTTTTGTAATCTAAATCCACTAATCCACATACCCAGGTAATAATAGAAATAGAAATACTTTATACTTTATAGAATTTTTAGTGAGACACAACACATATTAGTTGAGCGCTGCAAGGGATTGCTTGAAACTATTCATCCCTTGGCTTTTTTCTTATACTTGGGTTTCACACCCCATGCATTTCCCAGCCAACCAGTCCCATTTCCTTTTTTCAGAGAGGTTGTCGGCGTTTGTGACTCATTTAATGACAAGACTTGGCTGGCTATGATGGGTTCAAAGCGAATGTAGTTGTCGATGTTAGTTGATTTGTGAGGCTTGCTACGGTCAGGTGGAAACACAAGGTCAGCTGATGATTTTGATTCTATCTCTGAAGTGTGAAGAGGTGTAGCTATTTTAAAAATTGGATCCTTGTGCCGCCTGTAATGAGGAATTGACATTTCGAGCTTCTCCATTACTTTAGCCATGACTTCATCGCACTTGCCATGAATTTTTAGGCGAGCAAATTGATCTTTCGGAGTCCACTGGAGGTTTACAATGCACAATGTAGGTCGCTTATTTGCAGGCTGGTCCATGGACCATAACCAAGGGTATCGTCTTAAAACCTTTATTGAAAAAATGTTGTTTGAAGTCAAATAAATTAATTTTACCGTATGAATCCAAACTAAATTGGTCATACAAACTCACAAAGTATTATAAGCTTGTAAAATCACAAGTAAAACGTCAAATTAAACAAACTAAAACATTTTCCGTCATCTGCTTTCTTTTATATTTTATTACAGTTGACTACGTACTACATACGTTATTTTTACACTAAAATACGGATTAAAATACTGCACATAAAAAAGAGCGTAGATACATTTAATAATGGAATTACCTTTAAACTGGAACCAAGGCACAAAATAACATCAGCTCGATTCGCGTTGTACTCAGCTCCGGCCCAATTCAATGGCCACCTCAACGAGCCTCTTTCCCCAAAATGAACGATTGAGTCAGTCAGCTGAGATCCACAATGATAACAGTTACGACCGGTACGATGTTCATGTCTTCTTGTATTTTCAGTCACATCAAAGATACGAACGTATTCACGATGACACTTGGAACAAACTTCGATGTACATGTTACCATGCACTTCACTCAAAGCATTCCTCGGAAATCCTGATCTTAAATGAAGGCCATCACAATTCTGAGACACAACATGCTTCACCACTCCTCTCTTGTACAGCTCATAAAGAGCCATATGAGTGGGGGTAGGGTCCGCAGTTGCAAGAACGACTTGATTCTGTGAATCTAAACTTTGACCCTTTTGTAACATCGTCCAAATGCCGTTTGGCCCCCTGTAATCTGGAATAGACGCAGACGTGGAAATTCCAGCTCCAGTGTAGACGACAAGGTACTGAGCATTTTCAATTATTCTTCCGAGCAAAGAGCATTTTTCATCCAACAGTTGTTCTGGATCCTCAAATTCTCGAAGGCGATCTATGGCAGTCAGTCTTCTTTCAAGGCGCTTCTTTGCTTCTTTGGCAAGCTTTGGGTATTGGCGAATCTTGGCTTTTTCCTCCTTACTCAAGGTTTCATAAGGTTTTTTCAAAAGTGTGACCAACTACAGAATCATAAAATGATTAAATATAACATAATAGGTACTTTTATACATACACTTGAAAACTGTGTAACTACAATAGTTGTAAAAAAAAGTTTCTCTAAGCTCTATTTTAATTTTGCACATCGTCTGTGAAGAACCAAAATTACCCATATCCATTTTTAGCTAAAAACAATATCAACTATCTACAAAAAATATTTCTTTAGAGTATTTAAATAGAATATTTTTCACTTTTCAAACATATGTAAATGCAACATATTACACTTTTCAAACACACGGAATTAGAACATTTTGCACCTTTTCAAAAACACGGAATTAGAACATTTTGCATCTTTTCAAAAACAGTTAACTAGAACATTTTGCACCTTTTCAAAAACATGGAATTAGAACATTTTGCATCTTTTCAAAAACATATAATTAGAACATTTTGCACCTTTTCAAAAACATGGAATTAGAACATTTTGCATCTTTTCAAAAACATTTAACTAGAACATTTTGCACCTTTTCAAAAACATGTAAATCGGAAATTTTACATTGTTGAAAAACATAAAAATAGAGCATTTTACGTTTTCCAAAAACTGCCAATTAACATTTTATAATATAATGTCAACTATCTACAAAAAATGAGTATTTAAATAGAATATTTTTCGCTTTTCAAAAATATGTAAATGCAACATATTACACTTTTCAAACACATGGAATTAGAAAATTTTGCACCTTTTCAAAAATATGTAATTAGGACATTTTACATTGTTGAAAAACATGATTTAAATTAGAGCATTTTTTTAAAACTCCTAAATTAACATTTTACGCATGTTTCTTATTTTGTTTTTATGGCATAGCTCATTTTGATTCTACCTAAAATTGGATATGGTTCATTTTGGTTCTTCACAGACGATATATGACTTACACTTTTAATAATAACAGCTTCGTGTTTTTTCTGACAAAAAGTAGCCTTTGTCTGAATCCTTTCGGACTTCCGACCTCGTCGATAATTCCGCTCTTCCTCCTGCAATCTTGATGCCAACTTTTCGTCACTTTCAATGTCCACCTCTGTATCATCATCATCTTCATCTTCATTTGAAATTGTGATTTCTTCAATATAGTCGATGTCGATAACACAACTAGGACTACTTGGTCCTTCAATTATTTCAATCTCTGCATCTTCCACGTCCATCGTGAAAAAAAACACTTCCGTTTGAAGAAGTTTTCGATGAGTACTGTCTGTGACTTCTTCAGCCACCAGTTATAATAACGTACTTTAAGAATCCACTATAGTATGTATTTCAATTCCCTGTCGGTCCATTTTCTACAATAGAACAAAATAAAACAGAAAAGCTGGTTAAGTACACAGATATCTACATAGAAAATTAAAATTAGCTGTACAAACGAGTATTAAATTTTAAAGTATTCTGGTATTGTTTGGAAATAAATTGTGAATAATACAGTGGGTTAAGGACAATAAATGATGAGCATCTATTTTATCTCCACACATTCAACAGTTATTGATAATATAATAATTAACAATGGCATAATTATTATACACAAAACCATTAATGCTGAATACAAACGATTCAACTCATTAACTACTTACATACCTAAGCAATGTGGTAAATAGCTAATGATATTAATGCACAAGTTGGTATTGGTTCTGTTGAGCAAGTACTGAATATTGTATTTTTGTATAGAGTAAATATACTAAATAAAGACGCAAACAAGTTTGGTTCCGTCTTCTGTCTGCTCCAAGACACTATAACACTTGATGAACACAAATTAAATTATTATAAATAAATAAAGAATATAAAAAACTACAACTCCAAACTTGGAAATAAAAACTTCCAATAAATTATATTCCCATTACTGTAAATAGTTTTGCGTGGATTTTAAATCGATGAGCAGAACAGAATAATTGTAGTAGTATTCAATGTAATGACAAATGACGATGACGAGGGCGTGAAAATCAGGCCATTCATAAATATAGAGATATTATATATTATATGGTCAATGGTCAGCGCACCACAAGAATAAGAACAGTTCAAAACTCAATTACAGTTGAAAATTGCACCAAGAACTGAAAAAAAGCCACCTGTCTACATTTTACTCATTTGCTGAATTTATAATGTAAAAGTCAAGTAAAGTAAGTCATACTAATAATATTATTCGTACTCTCCTATCGACTGCTATGCAGAATACAGTCACAAACAAACACAAAAATGAAAAAGATTTTGTTGATTGTTGTTTAGGTGGGTGTGGGTTCAGTGCATTGTTGTCGTTGTAGTTTTCGTAGTAAGAAATATTATGTTATACTTACTATTTTATCGACATCGATGCAGAACCTTGTAAAAAAATAAAATAGAATTCGCAGAAAATATGAAAATCTCTTGTTGATTGTGGGATTGGGAATGTTTACTCATTGCAGAGTGTATACTTAGATTTAGTATCAAATATGCACACTGCATTGCTTGTTTTTGTTTTTGTATGTTTTTGTAAGTTTGTACCCTAACATCCGTACTATCCTGTCTGTGAGACTAAAATTTGTTTTCTTTACAAAGTATAAGCACACAAAAACCAAAACAACAACATTCGAAAAGTGCAACAATCGTGGTCGTAATCGTCAGAGAATAAAAGTAACAAGAATGAATATTGTTGGACAGGTAGTACAGCAGGCAGAGATTGATAGAGCCAGCTACCAGTTCGTGCACGTTTGTAATTAACATAAATAAATCCTTACATACTCAATAATACACTCTTACCCTAATAAATACACCGTAGCCGTAGCGTCTACCACTTGTAAAAGATAAAAGATACTTTACAAACTGTAAATTAAATATGCACGGCCCTTCATCCTTTTGTATTTAGTAAAAGCAGCAGCATTAGCAGACAAAATATATAGTTTAGATTAATTTAATTCAATCACAAAACAAGGATACCGCTTCGTTAAGTAAAACAAATCGTATCAAAATCTCAAACCCAAACACTCAGCCAAGTGACAAGTGCCAAGGTATCTTATCTTCTTAACTAACTTTATCATGCTCTCAATAGTCCACGGTAATTGGCTTTAATTGAGTGAATATACCCAAAATACCTACCTGCTTTACTAAAATAAAACGTGGAATGTGACCGATATTTATTGTATTCTTTCAACTTAAGCAGTTTCAAAGTTTTGTGCTTGCTACAGAATTCGTAATATTATGCGATTTCACTTCGTGGAGGATAATCTAATTTCTCTTCCAAATGCCTATCAAATATCTTGACTGCACTCAAACGGTTTTAAAGAAAAATCAATTGCCATAATGCACGTGCTATACTTATGTTTTAAATAAATAATAATATTGTTAATTGAAAAAATGAGTGAACCTAAGCTGAGGGATGAAACGGAAACGGATGCGAACTCAACCCCTAACAATCACAACCCACTGAACACTTCCCGTTCTTCGACGACGTCCTTAAAAAAGTTTGTTTTCCGATCCAGAGTCAAATATTTACATGACGAGGACGAGTACAATGAAGAAACTGAAGAAAATGACACCGAAACTTTGGAAGTCATCATACCAGAGGTGAGAAAATTAATTAGGTAGATTTTACTTTAAACTAGTTTGTAGATTTTTTAATTTTGTATAGCACAGTCAGTTCAGAGTGAACATACGCTTTGAGATTTATTTAAAGAGGACGTTAGGACAGCCAACTGCCTTGTAAGTATTACATCGTATTTGTATAACTGACAAACTGACAACTGATATTGGATTTTTTAAACAACACCAAGAGCTAAATGTTAAAGCATCGCCACGATTCGATAAATTGTTATTATTTCCTCATCGCTAATGAATAGGTATATTTAGTTTTCAATGTCACCTAGATAAAATAACTATAATAATAAATACTGTAAGTATACTTACAGTATTTACACACACCTGCACTAATTCCAGTTTCCACATATCACAACTGAATAAGCCTGCCTGTAAGTCTGTATTTTGATCTTTGTGGATACAAACAAGGAAAATGCAATTTAGAATCAGGCTGAAAATAATGCGGCGAGAAACCTGAGAAAGGCTATATACATAGTAAGTCGGCCCAGATCGGGATCGGGATGAAGCGTGTTGAGGTTGTGTAGCGTGGACGCTGGGGTTTTGATACAGTAGTGTATGTATTCGGTTTCGGTTAATTCGGGTATGCGGGTAGCTATACTTAATATATAAGCTTGAGAAGTGAAGTAAAACAATTATGTAGGGATTGATGGTTTACGGTGAATCTGACTAAAGGCTTGGTTTCGAGATATTGCTATTTTGCAGCAGTCGTAGTATGTAGATTTTTCCCTGTTCGAACTGCAATTTTCGTAGTCTTATTTAGTACGATGTACGATGTTTAATTGGCTTTTGTGTATACCACTTTGAATTTTGTTATTGTAGATTGTATAGTCAGCATGTAATTAAGTATATGGAATTTTTATTTAGAATTTTTTTGGCTATGTATTTTATTTATATGCTTTGGATTGTATCTGTACATAAGTAGTATATACAGGACTTACTTGCTGCGTGCATAGCATATTATATAATTGCCTTTTTTAATTTGCAAGTAACACACATTGCAAAATTACTCGTAAGTCGTAAGTATATAAGAGCGTTCGTATCAAGGGTTATACAAGTGTTTGGTGGGCTGATTTTGGATTTGTTTTTGCTGCGGTGGTTTACATTCGTAGGAATTCGAATTAATATTAATTATGTATAATTAAATCGACTATGATTTCTCGCCATAAAAGCTGAACTACTGCACTACTTGCTTTTATTGCCACTTCCAGCTCCAGCAAATTGCTAATATTACCAAACCATATTATATATTCCATCAAAATTAAAGAGTTGGTTCTACCTTTAGCTCGTACTCCACAGTACCACATGACTAAATTAGTATTTTTATTTATATTCCATTATTGTAACCCACTAGCCAGTGTTTAAATGAGCAGCAAATAGCATTAGTTGTCATTTCCAACTTTACATTCCTACATACCGTATATCTTTTAATAGTACGTCCCGCGTACTATTCAAATTTGGACCTCTCACATGTCAGACCAGTGTACTATCACTATCACAGACCCGCGCATTATTACAGAAAGTTTTTTTAATTAATTGTGGAACTTTATTTAACACAAAACAACATTATTATTTTATTACAGAAAGAGAGATACGGTACTTATACTCACTATATACTGTTTACTGTGTCGCAGTTCGTCATAACTGTAGATATGATACATGTGCTGCTATTTAAGTACTATTACACTATAATTAATTATTAGGTATAATATGTGCCTATGTACGCTGAGCATATTGTACGCCATACAAAAAATCTCGTAAATGGTTTGTGGAAAGTTTGCATATCGTGATTGAAGAATCAAAATGACCCATTTTGGTATTTATGCTAGAATTAAAATGAGCTATTTAAAAAACATTTCATTTAATGAGATATCGAGGGTGAAGGATCAAATGGGTTTTCTTCCAATGTTTCTTAAAATCAAAACTGTATCCTTTCAATTTTCTCTAAAAGCAAAGCAGTTTCCTTCCTTAGCAATTTCGATGGAAGGAAACCGTTTTGCTTTTAAAGAAAATTGGACTGACACGAATTTGCTTCTAGCAAAAATGTTGGGAAGAATACCGATTTTATCCTTCACCCTCGATTATGTTTAAAATGTTAAATGCGAGTTTTTGAAGTGTGCAAAATTTGTTAATTGTATGTTTTTTAAATGGGCAAAAGTGTTTTGTTTACATGCTTTTGAGAAGTACGAAATGTTCCATTCACATGTATTTGAAAAGTGCCAAATGTTCCATTTACATGGTTTTGAAAAGTGTCAAATGTCCTATTTACTTAGGTACCTACATGTTTTTAGGATCATAATATTTTAAATTTTGTGTAGATAATACATTTTACTTTTTATCTAAAAATGGATTACAATAGTGTGGTTCATATTGAGTCTTCACAGACGATGACGATATAATATACCAGAAGTCACTAAAGTCAGAAGTATCTACTCTCTATAGGAGTGAAGTTACCCGACCGTTACATAGCCGACCGTAAAAAAAGAAGTTACCCGACCGTAATTTTAGCCGACCGATAACTTACCCGACCGTTAAGTTATCCGACCCAAATATCCCCAAACATATTACGATTAGCATAAAAAAGTATTATCAATCAGGAAAAAGACATTTTGTTTCAAATTTTGAATTTTTTCAAAATTTCGAAAATTTTACAAGTACACGTTCCCAAAATTATTTCAAAATCCAAACAAGATTTTGAAATTCCGATTGCAGATTCGTAATCTCCAGACTCAGTTCTACAGGGGAAAAGACATTTTGTTTCAAATTTTGAATTTTTTCAAAATTTCGAAAATTTTACAAGTACACGTTCCCAAAATTATTTCAAAATCCAAACAAGATTTTAAAATTCCGATTGCAGATTCGTAATCTCCAGACTCAGTTCTACGGGGGAAAAGTAATTTTGTTTCAAATTTTGAATTTTTTCAAAATTTCGAAAATTTTACAAGTACACGTTCCTAAAATTATTTCAAAATCCAAACAAGATTTTGAAATTCCCATTGCAGATTCGTAATCTCCAGACTCAGTTCTACGGGGGGAAAGACATTTTGTTTCGAATTTTGAATTTTTTCAAAATTTCGAAAATTTTACAAGTACACGTTCCCAAAATTATTTCAAAATCCAAACAAGATTTTATAATTCCGATTGTAGATTCGTAATCTCCAGACTCAGTTCTACGGGGGAAAAGACATTTTGTTTCAAATTTTGAATTTTTTCAAAATTTCGAAAATTTTACAAGTACACGTTCCCAAAATTATTTCAAAATACAAACAAGATTTCGAAATTCCGATTGCAGATTCGTAATTTCCAGAAACAGTTCTACAGGGGAAAAGACATTATGTTTTAAATTTTGAATTTTTTCAAAATTTCGAAAATTTTACAAGTACACGTTCCCAAAATTATTTCAAAATCCAAACAAGATTTTGAAATTCCGATTGCAGATTCGTAATCTCCAGACTCAGTTCTACGGGGGAAAAGACATTTTGTTTTAAATTTTGAATTTTTTCAAAATTTTGAAAATTTTACAAGTACACGTTCCCAAAATTATTTCAAAATCCAAACAAGATTTTGAAATTCTGATTGCAGTAGTAGGTGGGGCACTTTGGACCGATTTCTCAAGTAGGCAAAACGAGCATAGAATAACAAGAAATCAATGATTTTACCTCATGTATTACTATAAATTCTCTCAGAGGGCAGACATAGCTATTGGTTCGATGACAGTGATGCCAGAGCGAGAGGAAGTTGTGGATTTTGCAAGTCGGAGTTACTACCCAGCTGTCGGATTTACATTTGCAATGCGCAAGATCAAAGTTCCGTCGTCTGTCTGGTCATTTTTGGCTGTGCTTGAGTCTGACGTTTGGTAGTGTATTCTCGGAACCTACTTTTTCACAACGTACGTCGAAACATTTAAATTAATTAGAAATTTAGCCACTAATAAAAAAAAGTGTGTTAATAAACCGCCCCATTTTAGACTGCTGCTGGTTGCCTTTGACAAATGGAGCCCTTCAAGCAATCAACACACAAAGGACAGCCACCAAAGATATGGCGATGAAACTCCAAGGAAATTTGATGTCAAGGAATCCCTATGGTTTTGCTTCTGCTCTATGACCCCTCAGGTAGAGTTGTACATACTGATGTTTTTTAACGCGCTAATTTTCAAATATTATTTCGATCATCTTAAATTCTGCTTCTGATAAATTAGGGAGGCGGAGAAGCACCCCTAGGCAGGGTTCGGAAAAAACCGCTTACTTCGAATAAAAACCTGCCCACCGGCTAAAACCGGCTAAAACCGGCTAAAACCGGCTGAAACCGGTTGAAACCGGCTGAAACCTAGTACCCAATATAATTAAGTGCTTGAACAAAAAGTAAAGTGAATTCATTGTGTTGTATCACAGCAAATAAGCTGTGCACTTTACATATTTATAAGAAAATATTACTTTTATTGGTTTTTTGTTAGAATTTAAAAAAAACAAATGCTAAAATTCTCGACAAAAATAATTTAATCTTAGCCTATTTTTTGCTAAAAAAGACTGCAAAACAGCAGTACTTTAACACAATATATTGTTTTAGTCTTAAAAGAAAAGCAAATATATATTTTTTAGCCACTTTTAATTCAATTTTAAAGCTTAAATCAGTTTTAGCCGGTTAAAGCCGTTTTGCCCCCAAAACTAAAATTTTAGGGGACCGGTTTTAACCGGTTTTAACCGGTTAAAACCGCTTAGTTTTAGCCGGCGGTTAAAACCACCCCTGAACCCTGCCCCTAGGACTCGCAGGCCGCCTGGTGGCGTCTAGATGGTGGCTATTTAGCTTCGTTATAATTGCCAGCTACACAGCCAACATGGCTGCTTTTCTCACCATATCCCGGCTCGTCAAACCTATAAGAAACATGGAGGATCTCACGAACCAGTACCGGGTTCAGTACTCCGTCGTCAACATGGGCTCCGCCTACATTTACTACGACAGGCTCACCAACGTCGAGCAAATATTGTATGAGTAAAATTTAATTTCAGTTAATTGTTAAAATGTCAAAAACTTATATCGTCTTTGAAAAACCAATATGACCCTTATGCATTTTTTACAAAACCAAATATCTACTATCCACAAAAATATTCAAATATGTCTTAAAATAATTTAATATGAAAATTTTGCATTTTTCAAAAACATGTAAATAGAACATTTTGCACTTTTTAAAAGAATTTAAATAGAAAATTCTGCACTTTTCAAAAAAATGTAGATTCAACACTGTAAACTTTTCATAAACATATAAAAAGAACATTTAATACTTTTCAAAAACATGTAAATAGAACATTTTGCACTTTTCAAAAACATGTAAAAAGAACATTTTGCACTGTTTAAAAGAATTTAAGTAGTGGAAAATTATGCACTTTCCAAAAAAATGTAGATACAACACTTTGCACTTTTTAAAAGCATGTAAAAAGAACATTTAATACTTTTCAAAAACATGTAAATAGACCATTTTGCCATTTAATTCCATAGGAGAAGAGACGGATCTCAAGTACTTGACTCTTACAGAATGTCAGATCAAGACGGTGGGACCACTCTGGTCTTCTCGAGCATACGGAGTAGCGGTGCAGAAAGGCTCACCCCTTAAGGCGCTACTTGACACGGCGTAAATGAATTTTTAAAAACACCCCCATAGCATCTTGCATGACGGCTTTTAAATTGCATCCAAAACTAAGTTTGCATAACACTGTAATTAAATTAACTTTGTTTTATTTTGTTCCACATGAAAATAGGCTGGACAAAATGGCAGCACTGCGGGAGATCGAGTACTACTACAACAAATGGTGGACCGTGGGCTCGAACCCGCATCTTAAATCATGTCCGAGACATTACTACATTGAAGATGGCATCGACTTTCACAATCTATGTGATTCCACCCACACATTAAATTAATTACTATTACAAAATATTTACAAAACATATCGTGTGTAAAGAACTAAAATGACCCATTTTCAATTTAAGCGAGAACCAAAATGAGCTACGTCATAGAATCAAAATAAAAAATTCGCGTAAATTGTTAACGAGGGGTTTTTAAAAAGTGTTGAATGTTCTAATTCTATGATTTTGACAAGGTGCAAAATGTTTTATAACTTAGTTTTTTAAAAAGTGTTAAATGTTCTAAAGTTCTAATTTCATGTTCTCCAAAAGTGCAAAATGTTCTATTTGCATGTTTTAAAAAAGTACAAAATATTCTGTTTTCATGTTTTTAAGAAATGCAAAATGTTCTATTTACATGTTTTTGAAAAGGTGTGAAATGTTCTATTTGCATGTTTTTGAAAAGGTGTGAAATGTTCAATTTGCATGTCTTTGAAAAGTGTAAAATGTTCAATTTGCATGTTTTTGAAAACTGCATATGTTCCCTTGAATTGCTTACAACACATTGTTTTGCATTTTTTGTGAAAAGTGTATATTGTTTTTATCTAAAAATGGACATGGGACATTTTGGTTCTTCACCGACGATATTCGTATACTATTGACTTAGAAAGTGACTAAAACTCATGTTTACATTTTTAGCTGGAATATGGGTGGTGACCATTTGTGGGGTGATCAGTGGATCTTGTTTGGATTTTGAAATAATTTTAGGAACGTGTACTTGTAAAATTTTCGAAATTTTGAAAAAATTCAAAATTTAAAACAAAATGTCTTTTCCCCCGTAGAACTGAGTCTCGAAATTACAAATCTGCAATCGGAATTTTAAAATCCTGTTTGGATTTTGAAATAATTCTGGGAACGTGTACTTGTAAAATTTTCGAAATTTTGAAAAAATTCAAAATTTGAAACAAAATGTCTTTTCCCCCGTAGAACTGAGTCTGGAGATTACGAATCTGCAATCGGAATTTTAAAATATTGTTGGGATTTTGAAATAATTTTGGGAACGTGTACTTGTAAAATTTTCGAAATTTTGGTAAAATTCAAAATTTGAAACAAAATGTCTTTTCCTCCGTAGAACTGAGTCTGGAGATTACGAATCTGCAATCGGAATTTCAAAATCTTGTTTGTATTTTGAAATAATTTTGGGAACGTGTACTTGTAAAATTTTCGAAATTTTGAAAAAATTCAAAATTTGAAACAAAATGTCTTTTCCCCCGTAGAACTGAGTCTGGAGATTACGAATCTGCAATCGGAATTTCAAAATCTTGTTTGGATTTTGAATAATATTGGGAACGTGTACTTGTAAAATTTTCGAAATTTTGAAAAAATTCAAAATTTGAAACAAAATGTCTTTTGCTTCGTAGAACTAAGTCTGGAGATTACGAATCTGCAATCGGAATTTCAAAATCTTGTTTGGATTTTGAAATAATTTTGGGAACGTGTACTCGTAAAATTTTTGAAATTTTGAAACAAAATGTCTTTTCCCCTGTAGAACTGAGTCTGGAGATTACGAATCTGCAATCGGAATTTCAAAATCTTGTTTGGATTTTGAAATAATTTTGGGAACGTGTACTTGTAAAATTTTCGAAATTTTGAAGAAATTCAAAATTTAAAACAAAATGTCTTTTCCCCCGTAGAACTAAGTCTGGAGATTACGAATCTGCAATCGGAATTTCAAAATCTTGTTTGGATTTTTAAATAATTTTGGGAACGTGTACTTGTAAAATTTTCAAAATTTTGAAAAAATTCAAAATTTGAAACAAAATGTATTTTCCCCCGTAGACCTGAGTCTTGAGATTACGAATCTGCAATCGGAATTTCGTAATCCTGTTTGGATTTTGAAATAATTCTGGGAACGTGTACTTGTAAAATTTTCGAAATTTTGAAAAAATTCAAAATTTGAAACAAAATGTCTTTTCCCCCGTAGAACTGAGTCTGGAGATTACGAATCTGCAATCGGAATTTCAAAATCTTGTTTGGATTTTGAAATAATTTTGGGAACGTGTACTTGTAAAATTTTCGAAATTTTGAAAAAATTCAAAATTTGAAACAAAATGTAATTTCCCCCGTAGAACTGAGTCTTGAGATTACGAATCTGCAATCGGAATTTTAAAATCCTGTTTGAATTTTGAAATAATTCTGGGAACGTGTACTTGTAAAATTTTCGAAATTTTGAAAAAATTCAAAATTTGAAACAAAATGTCTTTACCCCCGTAGAACTGAGTCTGGAGATTACGAATCTGCAATCGGAATTTCAAAATCTTGTTTAGATTTCGAAATAATTTCGGGAACGTGTACTTGTAAAATTTTCGAAATTTTGAAAAAATTCAAAATTTGAAACAAAATGTCTTTTCCCCCGTAGAACTGAGTCTGGAGATTACGAATCTGCAATCGGAATTTTAAAATATTGTTGGGATTTTGAAATAATTTTGGGAACGTGTACTTGTAAAATTTTCGAAATTTTGGTAAAATTCAAAATTTGAAACAAAATGTCTTTTCCTCCGTAGAACTGAGTCTGGAGATTACGAATCTGCAATCGGAATTTCAAAATCTTGTTTGTATTTTGAAATAATTTTGGGAACGTGTACTTGTAAAATTTTCGAAATTTTGAAAAAATTCAAAATTTGAAACAAAATGTCTTTTCCCCCGTAGAACTGAGTCTGGAGATTACGAATCTGCAATCGGAATTTCAAAATCTTGTTTGGATTTTGAATAATTTTGGGAACGTGTACTTGTAAAATTTTCGAAATTTTGAAAAAATTCAAAATTTGAAACAAAATGTCTTTTGCTCCGTAGAACTAAGTCTGGAGATTACGAATCTGCAATCGGAATTTCAAAATCTTGTTTGGATTTTGAAATAATTTTGGGAACGTGTACTCGTAAAATTTTTGAAATTTTGAAACAAAATGTCTTTTTCCCTGTAGAACTGAGTCTGGAGATTACGAATCTGCAATCGGAATTTCAAAATCTTGTTTGGATTTTGAAATAATTTTGGAAACGTGTACTTGTAAAATTTTCGAAATTTTGAAAAAATTCAAAATTTAAAACAAATTGTCTTTTCCCCCGTAGAACTAAGTCTGGAGATTACGAATCTGCAATCGGAATTTCAAAATCTTGTTTGGATTTCGAAATAATTTCGGGAACGTGTACTTGTAAAATTTTCGAAATTTTGAAAAAATTCAAAATTTGAAACAAAATGTATTTTCCCTCGTAGAACTAAGTCTTGAGATCACGAATCTGCAATCGGAATTTCAAAATCCTGTTTGGATTTTGAAATAATTCTGGGAACGTGTACTTGTAAAATTTTCGAAATTTTAAAAAAATTCAAAATTTGAAACAAAATGTCTTTTCCCCCGTAGAACTGAGTCTGGAGATTACGAATCTGCAATCGGAATATCAAAATCTTGTTTGGATTTTGAAATAATTTTGGGAACGTGTACTTGTAAAATTTTCGAAATTTTGAAAAAATTCAAAATTTGAAACAAAATGTATTTTCCCCCGTAGAACTGAGTCTTGAGATTACGAATCTGCAATCGGAATTTTAAAATCCTGTTTGGATTTTGAAATAATTCTGGGAACGTGTACTTGTAAAATTTTCGAAATTTTGAAAAAATTCAAAATTTGAAACAAAATGTCTTTACCCCCGTAGAACTGAGTCTGGAGATTACGAATCTGCAATCGGAATTTCAAAATCTTGTTTGGATTTTTAAATAATTTTGGGAACGTGTACTTGTAAAATTTTCGAAATTTTGAAAAAATTCAAAATTTGAAACAAAATGTCTTTTCCTCCGTAGAACTGAGTCTGGAGATTACGAATCTGCACTCGGAATTTTAAAATATTGTTGGGATTTTGAAATAATTTTGGGAACGTGTACTTGTAAAATTTTCAAAATTTTGAAAAAATTCAAAATTTGGATAAATTGTGTTGTTTTTTTGGTTTTTGCAAAGAATCTGCTAAAAGAATAAAAAATATCTGCTTGTAGCGGTTAGTCGGGAATTTTGTTGGTGTCGGGTATATTGTGGTCGGGTAACTTCATTCCCATCTACTCTCTGTCATTTCCATTACAATTTAACTTTGAATTGAATGAAATTAATTCAGCCTTGAAGCTTGTTCATTAATTACTTGATTATGAATATACTATGTAACGTATTGTAAACCTATCTAAAAATAATTATAGGACGTTGATTAGGTATGAATCAGAAGATGCAAAGAAAAGGACAAATTCTTGAACAATAATAATTGTAACTGTTCCTCGGATCTCCGAAAAATAAACATTAGTTAATATGGAGTCAGTTTGCAAATCAAACGTTTATTTTTTTGCTTTTCATTGCAGTTATTGAACTGCTTGGTTTTCTAAAAAGCGCGAGTATTGCGCCAAGTTTCCGGCATCGAGCTTTGATACTTATATTTACATACCTTACGATAGTAGTAGTGTGCGTATGTGTGATCGGGTTCATTTTTTTTCAACTTTGAAAATCTGTAACTTTTTTTGTACTTCCTCCAAATTCACTGTTTATGTACTCAAATACTAGCCAGTTCATTCTCTATGTACCCTTAAAATATCAAACCGATAAACTGAAAATTCGAAGACTTATACCGAATTGTATGAAATATCTTCGATAATTTTCGATATTACAAAAATGCTGTAAATGTGATCACCGTGTCCCAAAATGTGATCATGTTAAAATTGCATTAATATTACAGTGAAAGTTAAAGCCTTTTATGTGATCACTCTAGGAAACTTTCAGATAAGATGGAAAATGAAAGATAATGCGATATTAGGTTCCATTTATGAGTTTAAATAACACTACATGCGTAAAATACAAAATCACATGTTTTGGGGTGGTCTGCAAATGGCGTCACAAAATTAATGACATTTTGTCCCACCACTATTTTATCATTTTAGGGGTTGCCCATAAATGATGTCATCGAAATATCTCCATTTCTACGACCCTATGATTACCCTGTCATCAACCGAACCATTGTGTAGAATAGATGGATATCTTTAACATACGTTGTCATCAAGATCCTAGCTGACCCACTAACCGTACCCCTGACATCATTTACGGATGATCTCTTACCATTGAGTAAGCGACTATTTTAAAATGGAATGTCATCAGTCATCAATATCTGGCTAGACCAGCTGACCTGAACGATGACATTCTTTAAGGACGATTTTTAAGGGGTTACCCATAAATGATGTCAAAATCTTGGTGGGTAAAAATAAAATAAACGATAATCCGGCATCTGTAACATGTGATAACAGCAATTGCGTAAATGATCGAGGAATTCCTGAACTAGTGGATTTATCTTGAGCTACACACCACAATAATGCTAACGATACACTGAATTACCCATTTTTCTAATTTACAAAAAATCAAAATTTGCTGTAAGGGATGGTTCATAAATAATGTCACCCAAATTAAAACTTTATTAGGACCCATTCGTCATGATTGTCATGACATCAACATTACTTAAACCGCTATATGTAATATGTCTTCAAAATCTGACTAAGCCCACACCCATCCGGACGACATCATTTATGGACGATCCCTAATGATGTAAAACAGCATTGTCAACTTATTTTAATAAGCTGTTTGATAAACTGAGTTGATTCGATGCTTTTAGCCATCTGCAGCTCTGATCACATTTAGAGCTCAGAATGATCACATTATAGCACAACTCCCGGATTTGACACTTTGACCTTTCATCTATTTTAGTGGGAACTCTCCGTACGAAAATCTCAAACAGTATCTTCAACTAGTTGGTAACGAATGTATCAATCACGTTGCACACGTTGTTTAATTCTAAAATGTACAACACTAGAAATTTTGAAATTTGAAAACTCGGAAAAAAATTCGGAATACGAGTTATTCTGATATTCGGACTTCGGCGATTTTACTCTGCCCAGGTTTTCAAAGTTTTGCACCGTAAATTATACTGTCGTTAGTTAAGAGTACAAGCTATCATTACCGGCTAGTAAAGGATTTCTGATGCAGCTTGTGCTTTAGCACCAGCCACTGATCACACTTAAGGCATGATCACATATACGCACTCTACTGCTACTACTTAAGTATATACTCATGCGGTTTTTTATTGTTTTTTATTTTGAAAAATCATAAAAAAGTTTACTTTTGAGTCCCTTTTCTATTCGACACAAAGTTGTAGAAAATTAAATGCACTACACGTTTGAATGGGATTATGTTTGACCTTCGTCAAGTATAAAATTATCATAAAAATTAAAGTAAAATGCGCACTTGAAATTTAATTTTAGACTGGGCTGTATTGGAATTGCTTCCTACTACTTACGTTTTAGGACGCAGCAAGGCACACAAATGCACGAGAACCCGATGTTACAATATAACCATTAAAACCGTGAACGCTATTAATTGTTTGAAAACTTGCTTTTTTTATTTTCTGAAAGTAAAGCGTAAATATAATTAATTATTGAGCATGATTAACTAGATGTATAAAATATGTAACTTGCTAACTTTTTTATGAATTCGTTTTAATAGCTTCATGAATTTATATTTTGGTTGATGTAGAGAATGGAGGCAAGCTACGGCCTCTATGTTTGGCCTTGTGCACCTATCCTTGCGTGGTATTTATTTGAACACCGTAACTTTCTTCGTGGAAAAAAGGTAAAAACATCTTTAAATTTTGTAAAATAAAGAGCAAAATTTACTACAACATTTTGAAAGTCGTAACACTATGCCTTGGACAAATGCGTAGCATTTTTAATAGTAACAGCATTTGACCGTACACTTTAATTAAAATAATAGTTGTGCAGAGCACGTCAAAGTATAAGGAATGAAAATTTAACATTATTTTTTATAAACTGTGCAGATATTTAACATTAATCTTCATGTTATTTTCTTTTAAAAATTATTTGTGTACAGGTTCTGGAATTAGGAGCAGGAACTTCACTTCCCGGTATTTTGTGTGCTCTGTGTGGGGCTGATGTGACATTGTCCGACTCTGGCAAATTACCACATTGTCTGGAACAAAGTAGAAAAGCAGTAGATATAAACGGACTTCAAGATAAGGTTAAAGTTGTTGGAATTACTTGGGGCTTCTTCCTTCACGATTTAATTCAGCTCCGGGGTCAAGTGGACATTATTCTAGGTTCAGATTGCTTTTTCGACCCTGTCGTATTTGAAGACTTGATTTCTACGATTGCGTATCTGCTGGATAATAATCAAAACGTACGTTTACTTAAATCAACGTACTCATCATTAGTATTTTTCTGTACTTTCACCTTTGGCTCCCATATTACCACTGTCACAGTATGGTGCAAATGTAGAATATTATTATTATTGAGGAGCTTCATTTGTTTGTTAAGCAGCGTAATTACATTACATTCGTATATATTATTTATATAATATTTTCTAGGCCAAATTCCTCGGGACGTACCAAGAGAGAAGTTCAGACTGGTCCATTGAGCCACTCCTAAAAAAGTGGGGACTACATTGCAAACACATACCTCTTACAGACCTTGCCAATTCCTGTGAAGTTGATATTGGTCAGTTAATGCAAGATCATACCATCCATCTCATTGAAATAAGTCTAAAATCTACAGCACCTGCTTAAGCTCGCGTTTTTTAAAAATCTGTTTCCTAAATACCCAATATCTCCCCTCGCCATTCGAAATGTCGGGAGCAGGGCGTCAATTGTTTAAAGTTTTTGTTGGAAATATTCCATGGACAATCGGAAGTTTAGAACTTAGATCTTTTGCATCCAAGTATGGCTCTGTCAGCTCAGCTTATGTTGTATTTGATAAAAATACAGGATTAAGTAGGGGTTATGGATTCGTTAACTTTTCCAATCGGGAGTCTATGCTCGAGGCCACTCAAAGCGGAATTGGTGGTAATTTCCTTGAAGGCCAATATTTAAATATTCAACCCCACCAAACATCACAATCAAATGAATAAATTTTTGTTAACATTTTCTTTTGTGTACAATAGTAGTATGCATTTTAGTTGTATAGAGTTGGACAGTCGCAATAGTCAACAATGTGTGAATGTAAAAATAGCACTTAGACTTAGATGATAATAAAAATAAAATTACCATTAAGCTTGAAAAAATTCCAGTTCATGTAACATACACAAGTAAATTGCGTCATGTGGTATTATTTATTTATTTTGTTTGTCATTTCTGCGATATAAGGGTTGTAGGACATTTGCTACCCGGACATTAGCTACCCGGACATTTGCTACCCAAAACCCAACCTAGGACATTTGCTACCCTTAACCTAGGACCCTTAACCGATGCCATGTCGTGGTGTACTCATAAATATTGTCTATGCAATTTATTTCTACATTAGCCATGGGTAGCAAATATCCTAGGTTTGGCCGTGGGTAGCAAATGTCCTAGGTTGGGTTTTGGGCAGCAAATGTCCGGGTAGCAAATGTCCGGGTAGCTAATGTCCGGGTAGCAAATGTCCGTTTACCGATATAAGCAAGGAGGATTCTGATGAGACAGGATATAGGTAGTATCAATCTGAGTCTTAGAATAACAAATTAATGTTTTATTAATTATTTACTCCGCTTAAGATTTTAAAATACTAAAGATACACTAAACCCATAGCTTATTAAATATTAATCAAGTAAATTTTGAATGCAATATTTGTGGTATTTAAAAATGCAGAGTTGAAAATCCAATCTTTAACAAGACAGTAAACTTACAAGTTAATTGTCGTAATTTGTGAGCAAACTTAGTCATCCGAATGAAGTATTGCAGTTAGTTAAACCTTGGGACTTTATTTAGGTAATAATTTATCATTTATGTAGCAGAATTTTCAGGGATTGTGCCAGGAAGTTTTGCAGCATTATTTGGAATGTCTACTCGATTAAGTTCTTTAACCAGGGCTTCTTCTCCCAAACTAGCAGCCGTCGAAGGACGAGTGGTCATTAGTGTAGACGTCGTTTTGATATTTCCATCAGATATAGGCTCAGGAACTGATGACTCTGCATCAGCTGTTTCAGTAATAGGAATATTATAAATTACATCCGCAGATTCCACAGAATTCCCTCTTTGAATTCTATTATTTTCAGTCATTGAACAATGCAAGTCAAGATCACAATTAAGATCATCGTCTGTTAGGGAAACGACTAAAGGATGCGTCGTAGCATCCTCCAAAAATTCATCTTCAATATCTTTAAGGAGCATCGCGTCTTTGAGGTTAAATTTGTCATTAAATGCGATAATGCTTATTTCATTCTCGTTATTGATCCCTATGTTATTACTATGTTTCCCTGGGATTGTTTCCACGACGATACTCTGTTGGCTCTGTTCATGAGTTAAACTTTCTTCAGGGATGTCAGCTGGGATGGCTGGGAGTGGGATCCGAAATGATTTCTCACCTTTGTCCTCAATAGCTTTAAGAGCTTCTAATAACTCTGCCGCTGCCTCCATTTCATCCATATTCACATGAAAGTCCAACATGGGGTAAAGGCGATTATTGGACTCTGCCAGCGTGGCAGCACTTGAGCGACGAGAGTCTTGCATGGATGTGAGAATTGAAGGGAGTGACCTATCCGAGGGTCGAGCTGAATACGGATTTCGTGTAAATTGACGACTGGCAACTATAAAGAGCGGCATTTGACCGGATGGGGTGTAGCCATCCCAACCAAATTTTATGCTGGCTGGTGCGGCTGGATAAAATATTCGGGGTGGCATCGGACGTAGTGGGTAGGGTTGAAGGCCCGAGGCTCCCCTTGACCAAAACGGCTCACCAGAATAAAAACTTGGATCCACGTAAGGTCCATGTATCATGTTTTTCTTCATCCAATCGTTTCTGAAAGAAAGTAAAAAAAAAAATAATCAAAAGCGAATAATTTTTCGAATCCTCCAATTCATGATGTGTATATACCTACTTGATTCTTAGAAAATAAAAACTTACAAATTAAATTGGCCACATGTGAGTATCCGAAGGACATGGTGGGGTATGTTATAGGCCCAGCAGAAAAAGACAAAGCTGGATGAGCCCAAAAGCACTAAACAAATGAGACCCACAGCTAATACTAATTTGTAAGTGTCGGAGTAGCAACAGAAGGGATTATTGTCAAAGCGATCATATTTACTGTAGCAACAGTACTCATTCACTGTCCACTGAAAATACATGGGACACTGAATAGTGGCATTTAGTGGCATTCCAATAATATTCAGATAATATTTCTTCTTTGTACATTCTGTGGCCGACTGAGTAGGCTTCCATAGGAAAGAGGAGAGGGTCAGAGTTAGCATTATTAGACTGAGGAAATCCCCATAATTCCAAGTCCAATGGCCCCATGCCCACTGCGACTGGACGTAATTATTTCTCATTTTTTAAAAATTCCTTTCAATCGTCTTTAAAATTTTTGCACCTAAAATGGAGTCGCCATACCAAAGACAACAACGTGTAGCACAGCAGGAAATTAAATAGTTGTCCTACAGTCACATACTTCACCACTGCTTAAAAGTAATCACACGTTACAAACGATGATACAATGGCATAAAAATTCCCAGTAGCGTTTATATCAGCGAAGGGCTCATTTTTTCGTTTGCGTGTAAATCGGCTAGTTTTTGACAATTGTGACTGAACCCGTGAAATACTGAAGAAAGATAGATAAGCAGGATCATTTTCGTTCTCGTCCTGGCGAAGCCTTGAGTAAATTTAATTCAATTTTTGAATTTAGTTCAACTTATATTGCAGTAATTTACTACTATGTATTATTTTATTTTATTATTATTACATAGTTTCATTAATTTTGTATAGTCCAATTAAATCGACAATTATGGTACAAGGCAGTACGATTACAACTAGCGATATAATCCCATCCCGGAAGTTGTCAAAAGTACGCCACACTTAAAAATTTACAGTTCCAGCAATATTGTGCACTACTTTCCCGAAAGTGTAACAATTTTCCGTTCCTATGCTTTTGCTTTTAATTCTCCTCATTTAGGCTTTCCGGCTGTACAGTTCGTTCGTAGTTATGTGCTGGCTTCCAAGTCCAGGAGGTAGGCGTATGCTTGCATTGTCTGGCCAACGACAACCCCAACTAACTACAACTTAGCCGAGTAGCAGAGCCTTTAAAGCGCTTACAGTCCGGAACGGTGGGGACCGGACACCGAAGCCGAAGACCAAACCGAACAAAATTATATATCCTATTGACCGCGGACACACTCCTACATGTACATACATATATTTAGCACAGTCAGG
This sequence comes from Dicyrtomina minuta, assembly GCA_949802685.1. Taxonomy (NCBI): domain Eukaryota; kingdom Metazoa; phylum Arthropoda; class Collembola; order Symphypleona; family Dicyrtomidae; genus Dicyrtomina; species Dicyrtomina minuta. Next base: position 12,208,004 of record OX461809.1, on the reverse strand, counting down.
CACGGAATTTTATATATGGACGGATATATGTACATGTTTTTTTAATAGTTCAAACACGGCAGCGGGCAGCGATGACAACTACCATTACATTGCTAAGCTGAAAATGGTTAGTTAAAGAAGGGTGAGAATATGTGGTACGTGTTGGTTCTGGGATTCGGATTCGGAATACAAGGAACTGAAAGTAGATCACTACTAACTTTTGTCATGTCAATAAACGGAGTAGTTTATAAGCCCCCGAACCCGAAAAGCTGACGATTGACTTCGTACGAAGGAAACATTTATGTAATATGGCACAGCTTTTTGTTGTATAATAATTTTATTCTTATATAATTCCGAGTTTTAGGTTCCCATAATAATTATATGCAAGCACTCATGAGCTCATATTGCGTACTTTTTGCTACTGTGAAGTAGCACTCCATTTTACTCATTAATATTCGTATTATTCTACCATTCGTATTTATATACATACAAGACTATATATTATGTTTTTAGGTACTTGTACAAAGCAAGTCGGTATATTTACTTAAATTTGATGGGACCCTTTTAGATTTAATGTATGGAGCACATATTTACATATCCGAACTGACAGATAGCAATACTGAATTAAAACGCAGATCTATTTTTAAAAAATAGAAAGAGCTGAAGCTGATATTGAGATGGTTTATATTGAAACAGCTTGTAAGTACACCTAATTGGACTTTTGAAGGTACTCCCATACTACCAGGTAGTATAGCTACCTAATTATTAGTTCACTATAGTTTATTTTAAGCATTTTTTACTTAGAGCTTGAGTACTTAATATGGAGGAAGGGATTGGTTTTCAAATGTCAAATATTAGTATGGATTAAAATGTGTATGCTTTTTAGCACCGCTCAGTTTTATCTGTAGCTGAATTTTTATAAGCATATATAGCACTAATCATTTTTATATGTAAGCAATTTATTTTTGTAGACATTTGTGAAAATGTAGTAATATTTTAAATAGGTAATAGCGTTTTAATTTAAATTAATATCCGTTTTTAAATCTAGATCTACAGAGGCTTTAAATAGCTGAGATAATTTTCAAGTTATTGATGAAGTTAATGTCAAGATGGTAACAGAATTGATGAATTCTAAGTCTGAATTGAATCCGAAGGAAGCACTCAACCAAACTAATAGTTATTCAAATATTTTGACGAAATATGGACGACGGCACAAAAATATCGACACTTTTTGGTTCCTTAATGTGCAATCAAGTTTAAAAGTTAATAATATAGCCAGAGGATGGATTTTCTGTATTATGACTGCATATACTGAATGACTTTTACTGAACCTATCAAATCAATTTTGTAATTTGATATTTGAGATATCTGTATATATGCCCTTTTGTTCTTGAGAATATATCCTTAATGTTTTTGACATTTAAAGATATTTTTGGTAACGGTTTGCGTTTTTGTATTTCACTCAGTAGTCTCAAGTCTGAACTATCCTTATTCCTTACTCTGTATTATAGGTTCGATATTGTTTACTTCTTGTCAGTTATATATTGGACCATTCTGGCTGGTTGTCAAGTCAAACGAACGGAAACCAAGACCCAGTCGTCCACTTTCATACTTGTCTTTCATTTGTCATGTAGTATCTCGTCATAACCATCAATAGTGTGCAAAAGCTTCACTATATTCTCTACTTTATTACACAGTGTGGAAAAACTAAACAGTCCGATCCGAATCCGAAAACGTAGCCGAAGCCGAAGTGGACCGACAAATGACATATCCAGTAGAGACAAAATTGACTCGTCCACTTGCCAATCTTTTTAATAGTACTTTAAAGGCAAGCAACTTGTCAGTATAATATATTCTCTGCATTTGCTTTCTGTTCGCATAATGGTGGCTACGAAACATTTCTAACGATAAGTTCCCCCCCCCCCCATAACTATAAAATGATGACGATTTCCCTTCTTGACGGAATGAATTCCGAATTATGATTGTACCTTTTTACTATTCTTCATATACTAGATATGGCCAATACCGGATAATGCGGCCAGCACAGGCAGCTCCTGCTGCCTGAATTTAATAAAAACATGTAAATAGAATATTTTGAATTTTCAAAAACATGCAAATAAAATATTTGACACTTTTCAAAAACAGGCAAGTAAAATTGTTTGTACATTTAAAAAACTTGCAAATAAAACATTTTCAACTTTTGTAAATAGAACATTTTAAACTTTTCTAAAAGATGTAAATGCAACAACAATTTGGTTACCAAAGAAAATCATCACTAAAATCAAAATAGTGGTTTTTGTATGGAAACAAATTGTTGCCTAAAAGCAATTCCTTCGTCCGGTCCTGGATATAGCTATGACACGGCATCACGGCACGAAAACTATTTCTGACGATTCTTTCAGAACCCATAGGCTCAAGCTCAGATCCAGACCTCATCAATACCACAAAGACTAGCTTTACAAACATAAGTACCTACCTACCTGCTGATACCCAGCATTGGTGACGCCATTGGTAATTGGTTATTGGAATTGGACTCCGAGCTGAAATTGAATGACGATTTCCCTCATAAATAAAATTGATTATAATATATATTATGTAAGAATTAAGCATATACATAATAGTAGGTCCCTAATCCTAACCACTATCTGACCATATGCAACATAGGTACCTACCTACATAGCGTGTGAAAAGACTGCGCATTTATTTAATATTGGGCACGCAAAGCCACAAATTTTGCTGTGGCATATACATCTTTTATTTGGAAAATAAAATGGGATAAAACCCCATCATTTGTCAATACAATTCTCACTCGTATATACAAGTAAGTTATTATTAGGCAGTAGTAGTCAGTTAAATCTTATGTAGTAGACATGCAATACTTACAACGTAATACAACGCAACGGTTACTGGTCCACCAGAAACTATACCTACTACTGATGAAAGACATCGCATCGGTTCGGTTTGGAAGTTCGGGTCCGGGTTTCGACAAGCGGTATTTATCCAAAGAAGCGAATATATCCTATCACTTCACATTAATTTACTATAAAATCGCAACACCAACTTATTAACAATGAAGGACATACTTGTAAGTAACATCAAATTAGAAGCGTTGCAGAAAGCCACATTTCACGGCCATAATTTTCCACCAGATTTTTTCTGGTTAGATAATTTATGGATTTCAGACTTTGATTGGAATTTGTAACTATATTATTAGGGAACGGAGAAAGGTGCTAAGAACGAAGCTGTAGATACTCTATATACTTAGTTAGTAGATAGTAGACAAGTTTATTTATTAGACACGGTAGATGCACACGCCTCATCACCATGAGTCCGGTTTTCTAATAAATCTAAATATATCGGCCTTTGCCTCTTAGTTATTAATTTGCAACCGAGTAAACGCTCTAACACATTTAAGCATTAGTACCTAAAAACCTAAAAATGAAAGTCATACAATATATTCCATACACACGCCACATATTATGCAACATAAATTTTGTAATCACTTCTACAGGTACTTCATACTATAGAATATAGTAGGTAGGTACTTTGAAAAATCAAACCTAATTGTCAGGAAAGTTATGAGGGCACTACGTGGAGAAAACTGTAATTAAAAATTTTGAAATTGTGTAAGGTGTGTGATTTATTTATGGAGATTAAATAAGACATGTATATATAACAATATAACATACACGTGGAGGACCTTTTCTCTCGACACCGATACCGGTACCGGTCCCGGTACAGGTACAGGTATTGGTTTTCTGTTATCGCTCAATGGTTTTAAGAATTTAATAAATAAATACTTTATTAGCACATCCATTATATTGTGGAGTTGGAATTGTTTGCATTGTGTGTACAACATACTTAAGGACTCTCAGTCAGTATAGGAACAGGAACATAGGTAACTTGGGTATATACTTTTTTGCTAGTAGAATATAGATAAATATTTAGGTTAGAGTATATTATAGAGAGTAAAATTTTGAAGAGACGTGCGTACAGAATTGACATTTCAAGCAGCACAGCTCCAAATTCCTGCCCGTGTGTGTCACTATTTATACCGAACTAGAATGTATGGATGTGGAGTTATGAACTTTTTGAAGTGACCCGAATTGACCTATTTAGCTGAATTTTTTGGGAAGTACCTTATTAAAAATAAAATACTACAAATAATCTATATGTCATATAGAAGACATTTGTTTTCAATTGAGATTTCCCACACCACGCACCACCATTATAATGTGAATCTATCTCCAACAACGCAACTGTTATTTGTGTTTTTCTAATCGATGTTATTATAAATCCAACTGTATCTCTGTACTATTTATATTTTTGCCCAATAATTGTTCACCCTTGTTTTGTGTGTACAAAAGGTGCTGATGTTGCCTGTAACTCGATATAATGCTATAAGCATAATAGTATACATTATCGCCAGTAAAAGAAGTAGGTAGGTAGGTATATGACTTCTGCAGTTGTGGAGGTCGACAGTCTCAATTTAAGTACAAATAGAAAATACTTTTATTTAAATGCAAATATAAATTTCATTGGCGCGTGGTAACTGTAAATAGCGTTGAACGTAAAAGTAGTAGGTATATTTAAATTCAAAGTCACAAAAAAAAACTAGAAATTTTGTTCGAATTGCCTGCCAATACACTCGATCAGCTATATGTAAGTAAGTAATATATCATAAGAATATTCTCTAAATGTGCCTGAGCGTAAACTGTAAGCGTTAAAACTGGCATACTATACCTCCTCGCTACTCTTTTAATTGATTTATTTTTAAATTTATTTCCTAATACTCGTTTCTATTTGCTTCGTAATAACTGAAGTATGTATGCTACATAAATTAATCAAATATTTTTTGCAGATGATGTGCCCTTATTTTAGACCTACAGGAGAGTATCCCTTTTAATCATGTCCTGTGTAGTGATAGTCAAAGACAAGTGGGAGCTTATGGAACACACAACAGGGAAATCAATTACTAAGTGATTCACAGATAAAGGAGAATTAAGCAGCAAAATTTAAATATATGTATATTGCCAGTGAAGAATCAAAATGCGGTCTAGCTCAAAATTCTGTAGAATCAAAATGCAAAATGAATGCAGATTGAAAATGATCTATGCGAAAAAACACTAAATGAGATCGCTGCGTCAAATGTTAGTTGTTACGAGATTGAAAAGTGCAAAATGTTTTATTTACGGGATTTTTAAATGCACAAAATTTTCCATTTACATGTTTTTAAAAAAAGCAAAATATTCTATTTAAGTGCTTTTTAAATGTGTCAAATATTCTATTTACGTAGTTCTGAAATGTTCAAAATGTTCTATTTACATGCTTTTATAGGACTGTTTATAGATAGTGCATTTTGTTTTCAGCTAAAACTGGATATGAGTTTCAATTCTCATATGTTTCAAAATTTTTAAAACCAAAATAATTTTTGTGTGTTACTATTTTATCTGTTGCGACAGTTACACTGTTTAGCATCACCTCAATAACAATTTTACTAAATCTCGCTATTTAGTGTGGTCGTGTAGTGTGTTGTACTAATTCAAACACTTCCGTCAATTATATAATGAAGTCCTTCCGTAGTTCCGTGTTGAGACTGCAGGTATATATGGTTGTAGGACATTTTCCTCCCGGACATTATCCCCCCCGGACACTTTCCCCCCCGGACACTTTCCTCCCAGATCGTACAGAGGACATTTTCCTCCCAGCATCAAAATCACAACCAAAATGAGCGAGTGTTCTTTCACAGAAATTATGTACTCGTAAATGTTTTCAGAAATATGCTACAGCAATGAACTCAAGTACTAAAATTCTCATTCTTCACCATTTTTAGTGAAGTAACAATTACTTAAATATTTATCAATCAAAAGCAACGAAAGCAATGTCAATATTATTGCAAAGATCTTGTAGTCTGACCTCAATGCATCTAATTCGATCCAATGTAATTTTTTTGTGTTTTATGTACATGTACCCCTAGAATGCTAACTTTTTCCCACCTCTGGAAGTTTTTATTACTTCTAAAGCCATTGCAATGGCAACTTTAACAAACACAGATGCAACTTATCACGAATAAATCGGCAGCTAGTTAGCTTTATGACTACTGGATGAGGAATGAGAACTGGGTATTGAATAATGTTTGATCGGAAAAAATGTTTTAGTGTTATTTACCTTCTGAGCTTGGGCTCAAAAATGGTAAATTTAAGCAAATTACTGTCTAATTAGTATATGGTGGAATATGCATACTGCATTTTATTAAAATGTTTCTTAGGGAAATGCGTTTAAATTTCAGACTACAAGACTATTGCATTAATCTTGACATTACATTTGTTGCATTTGACTAATACCTATTTACGTAAATGTTACTTCACTAAAAATGGTGAAGAATGAGAATTTTAGTACTTGAGTTCATAGCTGTAGCATATTTCTGAAAACATCTACGAGTACATAATTTCTGTGAAAGAACACGCGCTCATTTTGGTTGTGATTTTGATGCTGGGAGGAAAATGTCCTCTGTACGATCTGGGAGGAAAGTGTCCGGGGGGGATATTGTCCGGGGGGGACAATGTCCGGGGGGGAAAGTGTCCGGGGGGGGATAATGTCCGGGAGGAAAATGTAAGTATACCGGTATATATAGCTATCCCTAAATGCCTACAAAACATACCAGAATAAAATAGTTATAGATAAATATACGCAGATACAACAGGATATTTGTACTATTTTGACATGATATAAGCCCTTTCAATAACAATTTAAATTATTCAGACTAACAAAAAAAACTCTTTTAGCAAATATTTTCCCATTCGTTGGGCTATAGACTTAATGAAACATCCGAAATAGATAGATACAATATCATCCTGCTGTAACGTGTGTAAAATTGAATGTTGAACTTGTTTTTGGGCTTATCGCTAGTTTGGTTGTTTTGGTTATCTATCTATTTCCCGAAGGCCCTACTACACGCAAATGTTGTTATCGAAATCGAGTAGATAGCAGGGCTTATTGGAGATTTAAAAGATGTACAAGATGCAAAAGAAGCTATATCTTACATTTTTTTGCCTTTTATTTAGTTTTAAAGGAAATCGTGCTTATCTTAATTATTAGTAGGTAGCAGGTATACAGGTTGGATATTTTAACATGAGTACATACTTACGTTTAATTCTAGCGACGATTTTACATTATGATCAGTCGCGTGTGCTCGTCGAGATCGAGCGAGGATATCGACAGATTTTATGATCGATGGGTATCGATTCTTTGATTCCTTATTTATAATTTACAATTCACTTTGAGAGAACACACAGTCATGCAATGCAAATGCAACTATGTACTTACCTTCTCATAATATACTATGAAAATGTTTTGTGGGAGCTCGAATCGGGAATGTTGTCGCCGATGACTGCTGATTTTAATCTTTCCTTAGTGCTTTGTAGATAAAAACGGGATAACATCATATGCACGCAATAATTACGCGTAATGGGATTCTTGTTCTACGGGGTAGTGTTTTACAATAATTATAATCGTATCAGTGTATAAATATATAATTGGATACCTATACATATATATGCAACTGCAAACAAGTGCTGATGACAAAAGCGATTTGCTCCGAGCTCCAAAAACACAGGCATATAAAGGCATTAATTATATTGGAATTTATTTTATCTCAACTTACTGATATATCATGGACATTTCTAGACTGGGGCGAAAAGGGCATTATGTATGACGGTTTGGTTGTTTGGTTTGCGTTTGCATCTCCATAAGTAGTTGTTAAAATTATTCCTAGAAATTTTTCCAACGATTGACTAAAATGGGCCTTTAATTTTCATACTGTCAAGTGTGAACATAAGCATGTAAAAACAATTGTTTGAATTTAAAAACTAATCGAGTTCATGAACTTGCTACTGCATAGGTAAAACTTTAAAAACCCCAAAACTGAGTCCAAAATCTATTTCAATGGAGTAATATTTTGAATATTTATGTATACTAAAAATTAAAGAAAAAACGTACTAAAAACTGCCTCACGAAAAACTATCAATTTTTTGACTTGTGATCCAACTCAATTTACCTGCATAGATAAAAAAGGTAAAATAAAAGAGATCGACAAAATACATGTGTTGTATTGCTTACCTTATTTCCAAAGAAATACGATATTTATTTATATCACTTTCCAACTTTAAAAAAATACAGGTATGCAAACGTTATATACTTGACGTTTCCACGTACCCATACACCTGTACACTATCCTGGGGTTTTTATAATAATAGCAAAATGCATTCGTTTAAAAAGTGTGAAGGTGAAGGGTTGGATTTGGAATTGGAATTTCCTCCAATTTCTGGAATAATTATATTCCATATAGCCACCAGTGGAAATGTTGCGGTTTCAGGTCAAAGGGTTCTTTTTTTTATTTTTTAATGCTGTTTTTTACTTACCTGAGGTGTCTATAGAAATAGTAAAGAATAATTTAATCTTAACCATACCTTTAAGGGCTCCTTTTCGAGAGATGACCACGCGGACCAAGTATAAAAGACAGAATTTTGTCCAGGTTTTTTATCAATTTCATCTGAGCTTTCATAGTGTGAACAACTACTGAACTACAAATCAACCCTTTTTTTGAGAAATTTTGAATTTCAAAATTATAAAAAATCTCATTATGAGTACCTCAACTGTTTCATTTACCATCCTTCTCCTTGCCTCCATCGCTGCTGCGGCTTCAGATGGAGGAATGCAAGCTCCTCCTGCACCTGAAGGACCAGCTTGTAAGTACCGACATTTTGTACCATTATTATTTTAACCTATACTAAACATTTATTTTTGCGTTTTCCTGTAAAAAAAATCTGCCAAAGGTTTCTTGGCAGCTACATAAGTTTTTGTGCAGGTAATTAATATTGTGTACTAATTTTTGAATTTTTTTGGTCAATTTTGATAGACTTGGGAGGAGGACTTGGCTCGGGTGTAGGAAGTGCAGTGGGTGCTGCTGAAGGCTCGGGTGGGAATTCTTCTGCTCATGTGAGTGTTGGTGCGGTTGGAAGTGCATCTGGAGGATCGAGTCAGTGGAACACTTCGGATCCGAGCGGTGGGTCAAATGCTGGAAATACTGCAGAGGGGACTGGGGTTGGCTCTGGTTGGGGAAATGCGAGCGCTGCTGGACAAAATGCGACGGCTGCTCTTGAGGCCGGCGGAGCTGGGACGAGTATTGGAGGAACCAACTCAACCTCTCAACCCAACGCTCTGCCTCCACCCCCACCACCCTCAGCTCGAAAAGGACGATTCTTCTACCCCTTCTATGGTGGATATGGAGGCTATGGCTATCGCGGTTACGGAGGATATGGAGGCTATGGTTACGGTTATGGATATCCAAGATACTATTTCTATGGAAAGAAATAAAGCCTGAACTCCTAAACACCCGTGATCAAACCCCCCCCCCCTCCACCATCATCACCCCTATTACCATCCCCCTACGACGTCATCACTACTTCTCCCACCTCCGTCCATCCCCTCCCCCACGACCGACCCAAGAAATCACCGACCGAGGACAAGTCAAAAACAAACAAAAAAGCAGAGCAAAAGTAAGAAGATTGTATAAGTAGTATAATGGTTCTTTTGCAATTTTGTACGTACAGACCTAGTTAATGCCAATGCCAAATATGTAATAATTGTTTGTCCCAAGAAGTAGTGGGCTCGTATATATGTAAATGCCGAACGATTCGATTGACTCACAAAATTGTGAGCCATAACATAATTAACTGAAGTTAGTTATTGTTGTCGAATTTTCGGATAAAAAAAAGATCCTTCATACTTTCATTAAGTAGTATTAATGTCTCGTTACTTAAGAAATATTCACAAAATAATAATTTAATTGTGTTCAAAGGTATGACTTGTAACGTTGTATGAAGTAAAATAAAACAGTACCATATTAATAACAGTATATTAACAGTCTTATATTTTTTTATTTGTTAATGCCTTTTTCATGATTTCATGTTGATTTTGATATTCATTACAAATTGCAATACAATGATATAATATATATCATATAGGCTATAGGTACAATATATATGTTCTATTGTTTCATTTCCCATACAAATATACTGTACAAACACACATTATTTTGTATTGTCATATTTTTACAAACAAGCTTACTTACTTACTACACATCACACGTGAGAATCTGAAATTTGAATCTTGATAAAAATAGTTTATCATAATTTATTATGAATATTTATAGGCTCTGAGTATAGGAGTAATTATTGTAGTCATTACAATATTTTAATTTATTACAATTACGCAAGTATTACCATTATCATTAGGATCACCAAGAGATTTTCTTAAATAACTTTTATGCATAGCTACTTACAATAAATTCTCTCACAGTTTAAAATACTATCAACTACTCATACATATATAGCTATATCAAGATGAACAATCTCAAATTGAAATACACAAATATTACATTATAATTAAATAGCTACTGTTTCGTGATGGTATGTCATATCATTGAATATTTTATCACATCACGTCATCCCTTCCCCATCACACACACAGTTACTATCACAATAATTTAATAATTTAATCTAAGCATAATACATCAGAACATCAGATACAGATACTCAATTTTATATATGATTTTCTTTTACGAGTCCCTTTTACTACCAGCACCAGCACCAGCCACGCACATTACACACACACACATTACCAAAGTTATTTTAAGATGTACTTAATGTGTGTGTGAACCTATCTCGTTTAGTATGTATTGTATGGAATCTATGGCGTAAAATATTACAAGATGTATACTGTATACTTAGGTACGGAGCGAGGAGTATAGTGTAGGCAGATAAGCTTAATAAAAGTAACTATTATAATAATAGTATACCTATAGTAATTATTATGAACTGGAACAACGACAACGACCAAGGCACACGGCGATCATAATTCCCCTTTGTAGCTGTGTACATAACTTGCACTTTTTTGTATGGATGTAATTAATTGCTATGGACGATTTTGTATATATGTATAATCCCCTTAAAAAATTACATTATGTAGATCTCAATTCTCACTATTTTTTCTTACTAGTTAGTAAGTATATACGTATATAGTCTTATCCAAACTTGATCTATATGACTATATGAATACAAATGGGACTCGAGTAAAAGTAAATAAATATATAAATTATTAAACAGCGGATCAAGCCATATACTTGGACTTACTATTATTCTATAGGTACAGATATTTAGGTGACATTCACTTGGAAGAATTTCATTCAAATTTAAATTCGAATTTAAGTAAAAATAAATTAATATATACTTTTTAACCGTCTATAGTCTAATTTAGTTTCTAGCTATACTTAGGTTGTAGATTATATCATTAATGTCATTTATGTACCAAAGTAGTATCAGAAGAATATATAGGTATAGGGTCCTATACTTGATACAAATTACGAAATTTCTTTTGTATCACACAGACGGAGACGTTCAAATGATTCTTTATGCATACATATCCTTTGAGTCTTCATCCCCGGAGAACATAGCCCTCTCAATGAAAGGTTGAAAGATACTTGGTTTCACTTCGTGAATGTCCCGAACACGTCGTCGAATGCCAGGGAAGAACTCAGCTAGCTCGTCCACGACATCCATGTCATCTGGATCTTCTGGACCTATGACACGACGATGACGTTTGACACGAGTAGGCTGTTGATTCAGCTTGTCATGATTTATCTCATACACGTCCAGATCATGGTCATTCAGCTCCTCATTTGGGACGGGGTTTGGACGACCTGTCAACAAAGGTAAACGGGACCAGAAGGATATACATACAATTTACAATATTTTTCATTAGTATGGGATTATCCATAAATAATGTCACTTAAATTACCACTCTTTTAGGATCGCCTCACCCCTATATGTCATAACTTTAACATTATGTAAAAGGCTATCTTTAACGTGGCATGTCATCTATACCATAATACACCCATACTGTCACCCTACCCATGACATCATTTCTGGACAGCCCCTAAGTAGTTAATAGATTATTTTGATGGTGTTACATGTTAGTACAAAATGCAAGGGTGGGTATTAAGGTATTACGTAGTCGTCTGTGAAGAATCAAAATGACCCATTTCGATTTTTAGACAAAAAAAAATGCACGATCTAAAAAACTTAAAAAATGATTTCGAAAGCATGTAAATAGAACATTTTGAACTTTTCAAAAAGAAGTACATAAATAGCACATTTTGGAAGTTTTCAAAATTCATAAATAACACATTTTACACTTTTCAGAAACAAGTAAAAATAGTACATTTTGGACGTTTCCAAAATACCCATATAGAAAATTTTGCACTTTTCAAAAACTCGTGATTAGTTTTGTACGCATGTATCTCATTTAGTATTTTGTTTGTATAGCTCATTTTAATTCTAGCTTAAATAAAAATGTTTTGATTCTTCACTCACAACTCACGATATGCATTGCAATCAAGATAAAACTTTTTCAAGATTTTTACTTGTGTCGCAAACTCAATTTAGAAAATGCTATTCGAAAACGAATCTTTTGAAGGGGGCACACAGCACAAGGCACACAACATAGAGTTTTGTTTATACAATTTTATTAATGTTTGATTTAAAAGACCGAACTCTGCAATCTGTATTCTGCAAACTGAAAAGTGAAGTTTTAATTTTAAATATCAATATCTCCTTTATTACTGATATTCTGATATTTTTTTTTGAATTTTCGCACTCTAAAATCATACGGAGCTAAACGTAGTAACTTAAACTACAAACATTTCAGCCTGCTATCTACGTAGGTAACTAAAAATACTTTGGCCTCCTCCTCCGCTTTTGTTCTTGAATAATTTTTAGGAATTTTGAATGAATTTCTATTGCAAAACGAATACTATTTTTTCAAAAAAATAGCATAATGAATTTACTTTAAAAATGAACAAAAAGTTGAAAGACATTAGATAAGAACTTACCACTGACAAGAATGAAAATCCATATGAGCCAAAAGCAAGCGAGTGTGATGAGAGAATTTTGCATGGTGCCCCGTGGTGTCCCGTGGACGTGGCTCTGAATTTCTCACAAAGCGTAATATTAGCAGGAAATCCTCTTCTTGTCGTAAGATATGTAATCCAAAAAAATACTTTCTAGAATCCTAGAATCTAGAATGTAGAGTACACCAAACGATGGAACACACTATATAACTTTTATTTATGTACGTTTCACATGAACTGAAGAAAACACTCGAAATCGGAATCTCATTGGTACTGGCACCGGCACTGTCACTGGCACTGGCACCGGTACTGGTACTGGCACTGGTACTGGTACTGGCACTTACACAATAATATGACGGTGACGACAATTAATGTATTTAAAATAAAAATAAAAAAAAATTTAATAGCTCTCACAGTCTCAGTAGAATGTGTCGTTAAAGTCGTTAGTTTTAGAGTGAGAGTTAAAACAAGGAGGAAAAATAATTCGCATCTACTACTTTACTCCTATACTGTATTCTAAGTATTGAGCATTGAACAACTTTTCTCCCTTGACTCAACTTGACTGAGAGACTCTATCTTATATTTCTTGACTGCAAATTTTGCAGAGTCAGATATGAGCTTTTACTGCACCTTTTGCTTCCTCCAAAGTGATTTAACAGCATGAAAGAACAGTGTTAAAGCACTCCTTTAAAAATCACTCACACAGTTGTATTCGCACAGATAATTCTCCCATACACCATACGTTCCATATACCATACAATTCAAATACAATACCCCAATGAAGAAGGGTACTAATAATAGTGCTAATAACACTCACACGAATTGTTTATACAAATTTTAAAGTAAATAATAATAATTTATACCGTGTCGTATTACGGAGAGACTGCCAATATATATATATTATAGTTTAAAAAGTGATCTATCAATTTTCGTTCTCTCTCTATTATTTGACTGATGCTAAGTACTGTTGGTGGTGGTGGTTGGAAACGTAGCTGAGGTCGTCTCTTATCTTCCTCCCTAGCACGTAGCGTAGCATGCACTTACAACTTTAAGTCAGATTTTAATTTGTTGACTTATGCTGATTTGACTTGACTGTAATAATCAAACGAAATGTGCCGTGTGGAGTTTGTAAGGGAAGGGAAGGTATAATATGTAGAATCTCCCTGTAGGACCGTTGCCGTTGTAAACTGTTGTAAAAGGTAGTTGATGGTTTGGTTTTTGGCTTGATTTGATTTGATTCTGGTTCGGGAGCGAAATCGAGATTGACTTAATAATGATATAGAGGCAAAATGTGATACAGGAAACTTAACTTCATCCACAGGGCTTCATAGATGTGTTCAGATGGAAGGCAATGTGTACCAACCTCCTGGCTGTCCGCAGCTTTACTAATTTAAATTAACGTTATAGCGTAGGTAAGTTCTATTTTCATGTGCATAGTACACGTATAGTTCTAATTTAAAGGAGATATACGACAAAAATTCTCGTACAAATTATTCAAATTAAATTCTGACGGAAACGTTTGACGAGATATTTTTACTTTTCTCACCTATAATTTTAATCTAATTCTTATTGATTCCCCATATACAGGTAAAGTTATATTTTTTTTTACACATTTTCTATATCTAGTATCGATTACTATATCTGTGTATGACTTGCTACTTATTACACTAATATCCTAACCTACCGAGCCAGTCAGGACAGTTTCAATTTCATCAAACCAATTCAATGTTTATCTTCGGTTTCTTGCCCGTTGAGTTAAAGGAAGTGACAAAGTGTCTTTTCAACTTCGAGTTCTATGTATTTGTACAAAAATGAGAAATGACAATTTTGATCAGATTAACTAGTATAGACGCTTCTTCAAGATTTCCTTTCATTTCCTTTCAACAGGTGGTGACCATATATTTAATGGTAGACTTTTGCATAGTAGAAAACAAGAAATTAGAAACAGAAATGGAATAATCGAAAAAAATACATTTAAGAAACAAGGACAGAAAGGGACAATACGATGCAAAGAAAATAAACTCGAATTTAAACGAAAGCCAATCATGTACGTAACCGTACGTATATATAGCTTATGACATTGGGAACTTCAATTGATTTCGACGATATTATTAGAGTCGACCTCAACAGGTTAATCTATATGCTTAGTCATCATCATCAGTAATCATTTTAAAAGTATTTTCATCCTCATTATTTGGTTTGACTACACAGCATATTTATATGGCTTATGTTTAAGGGGATTCAAATATAACATATATTATATATATATGTGGTTAAAAAAACACGCGCTGTAAAAAAAAAAGGATGATGCTCTTTAGCTATACACAATATGCAAACACAATGCAATTTTTTTTCTGTGGATTTTACCGAATAAACGCCTATTAAAATCATGGAAATGTAATAATGTATATATAGGTAATGACGTTTTGGAATTTACATTAAACTGACTCGTTTAGTGTAATACAAATCCAAAGTTTTGCTAAAACTACGTCAACGTTAGAAAGTTTTGAATTGAGGTTTATTCTATATATATATACCTATACATACATGGACTGACACGATCTGTTCTGTGGTTGGGTTGCGACTAGTGAGGTCTGTTCTGGTTATATTCTGACACATATGGTCATGAAATGTCATGAATGAAATAAAGGAATCAAAATAGAATGAAAAAAAATGGGAATGGGAAATAAAAATATAATACTAGTGTCGAGTGTGTGTGTGTGTGTGTGTGTAGAGGATTTTGTGAATTGTTGTTGATGTATATTCTCTAGCTACTATCTGCACACTATCTATAATTCTAATTCTATCTGAAGGCACTACTTACACAACATTCATGCTCCGTCCAAAACATAATAAAATACTGTACATAGGGAAATAAGTTGTTGAATTTTATCCCATGGAAGAATTTAAATTTAGTGTTTTTTTAAAGATAAGACACGTTCAATTAATTCAAAAAGAAATTTTCCTTCTACGATAGAAAAACTAAAGTGCACAAATTGCACCAATAATTTCCTGTCCACGTTTACCATTCAGCAGTATCAGTATCAGTACTTTTAGTACCAGTTGTACTATAGGCGCATCACTTTGGTTGGATGCTTATTTTGACCCATATACATGTAGTAAGTAGAAGTAGAGATACCTAATGTAGGGTTTAGTTTTAGGGCTCTCTACGTAATAATTATTTTGCACACTATGTATAATAATATACTTTATTTTGTTTTACTTACTTATATATCTTTTAACCATAATAATATACTCTACTAAAGTACAAACCGGAATTAAATATGGGAGAAAAACACGTTTCACATATTAAATCTAATCACAATCCGCAATCAGAATCAGTGACGACGTCTCACTAGTCAGATCAGCTGTATATTGCGAGCGAGTGCTTCTTCTGACTTTATTGTCGTAGTTCTCGTTGGTGCTGTTGCTCCACTTCATATGCCAAATCTTATTTATTATATAGTGCTTAAAATATTAATGCTACAAATAATTATTATCTCCCTACAACACAAAAGTGTCTGCAGCTGCAATTTTTTGAATATATCTTCCGCATATAAATATACATATGTTTTAGCGTTTTTATAGTCACACACAATTGTAGCGAATTTCCTACTATTGAAAACTGGTACAAAAACTATATACAAATAATAATTAGAATATATCCACCGGACTGACTAGTGAGATTTTAGGAAAGTGAAGTATTTGAAATGAATAAAATGGGGAGTAAAATACTAAAATAGGAGGATCTGCTTAATCGTTGATCGTGTTCGGAGACGTATATTAGGCTTAATAAATCTGATGTATATAGTGGCTTGGACACTCTAGTTTAACTAGTAAGAAGCTTATCTATATAGATGTATTTTTATTCAGTCAGTCAGCAAAAACAATAATTGTTGTATGTGTAAGTACTGTATGGTGGAGATAGTGAATAGATAGTTATGAGCCTTGCTTTTGGCTCTTAAGCAAATGGGATTGCCGATTGGGAGTTGACTAGTTGATGCGGTGGTTTAGTTTGTCAGTCAGCAGGACGCTGGCTGGCAGAAAATGTGCACTATGCGCTCTGGAATGAGATAACAAACTTAATATTGAGGCTCTGTCTTTCAATCTTTTAACTGATTTTCCTCATCAGCCTGCCGAGCCATGCCATCAAGTCATTCAGCAGGAGGAGAGTCAAAAGTCAGTCAGGGTATCACATCACATTCACAATAATACTCACTCGCTGCCTTTCCGAGCGCATCCATTTCAATTCCATATAACCATCTAGTTCACATTTAAGTCCATATAACATTTGTGCAAAGTATGTAGAAGAGTTGTTGTAGAACTGCATCGAAATTCGAATTCGAAATGTGGACGACGAGGACGACCCCGACGACCAAGACGAAGTGTAGCGTAGAATACAGATTGATGATACATTAGCAGTTTGTACTTACGTATACTTATGTGGGTAGGTTTAAAGTGAGGCCTAAGTAATATGCCCTATCAAAGTCAGTTTAGTTAGTTGCAGGATTGGCAATTGGCATTTTGGTGCTCGGAGTTTAGTACCGGTATGTTAATATTTTAATGTTATTTAATAGGAGCCGTTATGTATGTCGTGTAGAGCGCGGTGTAGAGTTTACAAGTATACACCTACAGTGAATTAAAGGTTTAAGACCGATGTCGATTCCGAGATGCCAATCGCCCTTTTACTACACTAACAAAAATCTATAGTATAAAAACACAGAACCCGTAACCAGAATCCAGAACGTGTAAAAATTGACACACTAACTCACAATCACATGCCATATGGTAGGTATCAAAAGAAGCGTAATGCCGAAAGGAAATCTTACATTCCCCTTCAATGAAAATGATGGAACCCCCCGCCAAAACGAGAAAACAAAATATACCCCAAGAAAGAATGATTTGTCCGTGTAATGAATCGACAACATTCCCGGCTACTCAACCAAATAAAGCCACTCACGTTGAAGGTAGGTCACTTGATATCTCACGTTAAGATAAGATAGCCAGTTACGAAATGCTTAAGGCTTAAAAGGGGGACAAGGTGGGTGATTGGGTCCCCACATTTGGTGAATTTGGGTGGCGCCATTTGTGTCCGGTCCCTGTGTTGTGATAGTGTGACCATTCGTCTTGTTTTGTCTTTATTAAATTACAAATGTTGCTAGTCCATCAATGCTTATTTTTGAACAACAGAAAAGAGCATTATTTTGACTCCTCCACTCCGGAGGAGTCAAAATAATTTAATTTTTTGAGGAGTGTTTTCTTGCGGTTGTTGATGGGAAAGTTCTGCCGTAGGCAGAGGCATAATTTCTAGTATGTAATTACGTACAGTATAACATAGTGTAAAAAGTGCATGTATCTGATGCTGATGATATTTAATAGCTACTAGCAGGAAAAAAGGATTTCAAATTCAATGAAAGGATCCACACAACACAAACGTAAGTTGGGCGAATTAAAATAGAGCAAACGCGACCAAAACCCGTTTTTCCTTTATTACTGCATTAATTTCGAAGATGAATTACTAACCAACTATAGTCTCTCTCCGTATCTGTACTGCAGGCATATGCCTACTTTACTTACTTTGCAGGTTTGTCGCTGAATTGCTGATACTTTGGAATTTAAATTCAATTTATGAGTATCATATCAATTCATAAAAGCTTTTAGAACTGATGAAATTACATTCATATATGGAAATTCGATAATTTTTAGAGGACGGCACTATCCTACGTTGCAGTGATATAGATAGCTAATGGTTGTTTAGGACATTATATACATTAGGACACATCATCGGTTAGAATTCACAAGAGCGTAATTTATTTGATTTCTATCTAAGTTCAAATTCAAGGAAAGTTTAAAATAAATGATAAAATACATGCTTGTCTTGCATTTCCACCGATGTGTATTTTTGTATTCTATATGATCTGATTTTGGATTATAGGTTCATTTGAATAATTGAAATTCAAGTTGACCTGACTGACTAGCTGACCCTGGAAATACTCTGTCAGCCCCTTAACGACTTTTAATACTAACGATACTGATGACTTTGTCAAAAAATATCACTTTGTATGGCTGAATTTATTTGAGGTTTCTTTATCAATCAGAGAAAATTGCAATTGCTGCACTATAGCGCTATACTATAATGTCTTCTGACTGACATACTTTTGTTAGTAATTGTATATAATACAATAAAAACTCCAATGTCAAATTTTCAATAATACTTAACTGTCAAACATGCAATAAAAGTTGACATTATAGATTATAATAATGTCAATGAAACTCTCTTGTATTTGCCACACAGTAATATAATGATTCTAATTATCGTGCTCATGGACGAGAGATAAACATACTACGGCAGTATATTATATAGGAAAGGAGGAAAGGGTTTAACTATACGAAGTGACGACAACTTAAATACATTGTGTCAAATAATTATTTTACACCATGACTGTTTTAATTTAATAGAACAGCTTTTTAGAGTTTGGACACTTTATTTCTTGGCTGAATAATGACAGACGCATTGGAGAGGGTCCAACCGTTTTTGAATTCTTTAAAGATATTAAACCACGGACCAACATGAGAAACCCACCTGCACCTGCTGCTTTTGAGCATTATTGGGAATTGGGATAGGGTTTGGGAAATGCTGCAGGGCTCCACAACAGGCATTACAGCCCAAGATCCATAAGCCTTTGTATAGGTTTTCATACTTACTATAATAATATCGTCTGTGAAGAACCAAAATGACTCATATCCAATTTAAGCTAGAATCAAAATGAGCTATGTCATAAAAACAAAATGAGAAACATGTGTAAAATGTTAGTTAAGAGTTTTTGAAAAGTGTAAAATGTTCTATTTACATGTGTTTGAAAAGTTCAGAATGTTCTATTTCCATATTATTGAAAAGTGTAAAATATTCTATTTACATGTTTTTGAAAAGTTCAAAATGTTGTATTCACATAGTTTTGAAAATTGTAAAGCGTTCTATTTACATACGTGTATTTGAAAAGTGCTAAATGTTTTATTTAAATATTTTTTAAAAGTACAAAATATTCTATTTAAATGCTTTCAAGACATGTTTCAATATTGTTGTAGATACAGTGGATATTGTTTTTAGCTACAAATGCATATGGGTCATTATGGTTCTTCACCAAGGGCGGATCCAAGGGGGGGGGGGCTATGGTGCTTTAGCCCCCCCTAGAAGCGAATTTTTTAACATTGCGAACATAGGAGCGGCCATTTTTCAAGATGGCTGCTCCTATCTTCCTAACATTGTAAGCCCCCTCCAGGAGGCCATTAGCCCCCTTCATATACGATTCCTGGATCCGCCCCTGTTCTTCACAGACGATATATTATTGACGGCATATTGCACGGCTTACTGCCTATGCACTGGTTTCCTTCATCTCATAATACGCCTACTACTTACTTACACAGATTAAATTTTAACAATAATAAATGTGGTAAAGATATATGTCTATTTGTTTTTTATAGGAAACTTAATACGTACTGCTAACTTTGAAGGATTACAAATTGGCGACAATGGATTTGAAACTCACGACGGTAATAATATTGTGGACATTGACATAGGTATAGGTATAGGCTACAGATATTCTTTGTCGTTGTACTATAGCAATTTAAAAAAGAGGTGTGTTGTTAGTGTCGCGAGTCGCGAGGAGACGTTGTCCCTATGTAGCCGCCGTAATGAACATAATTATACCGTTTACCTTTCGGTTAGTACTACTACTACAGTATGGTTTAATGGTTTTGACTCATTGCATTTTGGTCACCATTACCATTGAATTAAACAATTTACAAATGTAATTACCGGTATTTGGTTGATTCCATATGCAACTTTGCATGTTAGAAATTTACGAGTTGGGTTGGGTTAGGGTTAGAAATTAATATACTGTGGTTTGGTTTGTTTACAAAAAAACAGATATATTGTATATACTTAACGTACAATGACAGATATTAACTTAGATTTAAGTAGATATATGCCCGTGTATGTACGCAATAACAGCAATATAAGAATAGCCAATTTCGAACCTTCGCCTGACTGCGAAACGAATGCAATGCCAATACCTATAATGGCTATAATAGAAACCTCCTTTTAATCACAACTTTTATTAAAGTGAATGGAATAAATTGGGAATGGGAAGTATCTATATATGTATATGCCATAGCCACACATACAATTTAAAATATACTCGCAAAACTCGCAATCACAATCCTTTTGTCCTTGAATTGTGACGAGGACTGAGGTTGCGAAGTTGACAATGGCATGACAGACAAAAAAAAGGAATAGAATGCATGACAAGCGCACTAGCACTAGCTACACTCACAATAATATTATTAGGCTAATTGCACTTATGCATATGAGTATTATAACTATTATATATTTTAGAAATTTAAATAGTATGCTAATGCTACTAGAA
Source organism: Dicyrtomina minuta (assembly GCA_949802685.1). Taxonomy (NCBI): domain Eukaryota; kingdom Metazoa; phylum Arthropoda; class Collembola; order Symphypleona; family Dicyrtomidae; genus Dicyrtomina; species Dicyrtomina minuta. Next base: position 12,186,632 of record OX461809.1, on the reverse strand, counting down.
ATTCGAGCTCCGAGCAGAATGCAATACACTTTGATATGGGGAATGACTTGTACTATTTCTTAAATGTTGTACAGAATTTAGCACTAAACACATACAATGAGTGACTCACATCCCGATGATGTAGTTATTTACACCAAAGTATTTCCAAATTCCGCCGAAGTCAATTCTCCCGATTTTAGAATACATAATGATTTAAAATGATTTAATAAAAACAAATCAAAGTGTGGAAAATATATGAGTTAACTTTTAATTACTGTGAGTAAACGACAAGCGAATAACTAACGAACATCATCATCACAAGAATCAATTTTAGTATATTATATGGGATTAATTTCGAAAGTCTAACTGTCATCTAAGTTTCCTTTAAAGGGAGTTTCATAATTTTCAATGGTAAGATTCTTTGAGCGTCGGATTTTTGCTGGGATTTTAGCATCATCGTCTGAATCTTCATTTTCAGTCCTTGAGTAGCCACCCATCTCAAGGATTTCGAGACGGGATACATCTAAATATTGGGGATTTTTACTATTATAACGACGAATTACATCCACTTCATCACCCTCCCCAACTAATTGACTTTTCTTCTTTGGTCGCTCCCCATTCACACGAATTCTGTCAGCATAAAAAGCTTTCTCGATTTTACTGAAAAAATAGGAAATATAAAGTGACTTACTTTTAGTAGCATAGTATTCATTTTATTCCTACCTACACGCTTAGAAAAAAAGGAGTGTATTGACTACTTTACTGTTAATTTGCAACTGCTATCTTTTTATTCCGACATCCACAGTGAATCCTGTTAACCGCGGTCAACAGGACTATGGTTAGTGATTTACAGTGTAAACTGTTAGATTGAGTATGCTACTAATCCTGTTGCTTTATGTAACAGTAATGTTATTGCGTAATTAACAAGTATGGTGTTATTAATATACTCCTTATAATTTATGTCGTTATTTTTAAGTGGGTAACAGTCAATCCTGTCACCACTGGCAGCAGTTCCTGTTCTACACAGATATATATTACAAAACCTGTTAGGCTAACTGCTAACCTTGTTAGCCGGTTTTTGTAACTACAGCGGTGTTATATGTGGCTAACAGCTTTCCCCACCCTCGCAAATATCAAAATTTACTACTAAATCTGTCACAGTTGACAGCTCAACCTGTTGCCACGGCCTAACCACATTAGTGTTAAGATCTTTTCTAAGCGTGTATCTACATAATTTAGCAACCTTTGGCAATTCTCAACCGAATTAGACACGCGATAAGTCATTTTGAAGCTCTTGAAAAAAAAAATTTTAGAATTCTTTAAAAATTGAAAATTATTTAATTTACTATTTGTTTTAATCATAATTAACTTTAAATGTGCAATTTTAAATTAAAGCTTTGATAATTTGCGCGTCAATCGCAATACATATTGTTCTTCGCGTCATTCCCGTCATTTTTTTTTGTATTATAGAGCCAAGAGTAGAAATTGTGAATTCCTATAGCTACATCAATACAATAGTAATTAATTAATTTCGTTGGAATTACATATATTATGACCTATACAAAAAGACATGGAAGGGTAGTAAAAGCGTACTTACTTTCTTGACAACTGTAAACAAGCTTTAAGAACGGCATCAAGTCGATCTGATAAAAGACGCACTTTCATTACTTTATCTCCTTTACCCATAACGTCCAATTCTTCATCATCCTAAAACGTTGAAACGGGAAATGTATTAATTATCAATGAACCCAATGAAAACCCATTGTTATAAAATTTTTGAAGAAAATAGTAATGAATATGACATTGGTATATTAATTTTTTAATGACAATGACAACTTGATTCTGGGTATACATTTTTAATTTTGTATTCCAACCCAACTTTTTAGAATTAAGGGCTTCATTACCTCATCTTGTTTTCGTTCATCGTCGTCGTCTTCGATGCTTCTGGATGTAGATCTTGATTTTTTTAACAGAGGTAATGTAAATGTTGTGATTTGACGAGAGCTGTTTGGAAAAGTAAAAAACTGGACAGGTACAGACAGGAAAACTGGTGATGTTGATTTTATGGGAGATAGCTCACTCAAAAAGTTTCGCTTAGTTTTTGTAATAATTTTATCACTGGAATTGTACGCAGTTGTCGTATTAATACATCTGTGCTGTATTCCAAATTCAGCGAATGAGCTTCGTACTAACAATTCTTTTTGGAAGCACTGCCATCCGGTCGCTATGATTCGTTCCAATTTTGATGGGCTCCGCAACAAGTACATGTTAAAAGAAAAACTGAAAAACAACTAAAAAGTGACCGGAAAGTAATAATTCTATTTACAGTAATGCAATAGCAAAAAAATTGATTGTATGTGTTGAACACACACAATATAAATCAAGTCAGCTGAAAAATAAGTTCAGTTTTTAAAATACTTCTTAAAGAACATACAAAAACTTTCGAAAAACTGGTTGCCCAAACTCAAATGATTACGGAAATAATGATTATGACGCCAATCATAAAAACTTTCGAAAAACTGGTTGCACAAACTCAAATGATTACGGAAATAATTATTATGACGGCAATCATCTGAATTGAATAAGCTGCACGCCTATCTGCCCTAGTAAAGTTCTGCTGTATTATTGCAGTCTACAATTTCCCGCGTCGAAGTATTCAGGCAAAGAAATCTACGAACTAAACGTGCCATGGTTGGGTTTTGGGTTTTAAAACAAATTAAACAAAAAACAAAACAAAAAGTGGCAAAAACAAAAACAAATTAACAAATAACAAATTAATGATTAAACAAAAACAAAACACAAAAATAACAAATAATTCGAGGTTGAGATTCCCGAGTATTCCAGATGCCAGGTTCCAGAAGTCCAGAATGAATGAATTAATTTCCAAATTCAGAATTCCAGTTTGGGGATTTGGTATTGGTAATATCTATTCCAGGTCAGTGTGAAAAGGTCCTTCAGGACCTACAGTTTTAATTACTGGTTAATGTCCCCAGAAATGGCTAGTATTATCCTGTCTGGGTCGTCTGGGTAAAAGCAATCTTCCGTGGGAGAAAATCTCGGCCGCATAAATTATTATTTTATTATTATTATTATTATTATAAAATACGTTTTTAGATTATTTTTCGTTTGAAAAAAGTATCGATCATTAAGTCATTAAGTTTTCCCTGTTTTTGTAATCTCTTAATTAACGCGTCTCTTAATTAACGCGTGCAGTGTTACGGGGGGTTGCCAGCTTATACAGTGTACTCCTCCTACAGTTTTACGAATTTACCCCTTATTGGGGTGTCATTAGATAGCCCTTGGCCAAGCGGAGGCCAACATAGTCTTGGAAAATTTAGTGTTTTGACACTTTTTTGAATTATTCCCGTTTTAACTTTTTAGCTCTGCACCAATCACAGCCTGAAATTCGAATTTTTAAAAATTCCAGGGTCCTGATTGGCACAGAGCTAGATTTTTAATTGCAAATACCTCTAACTTGAACGCCGTAAAATTTGAGGAAAAAAATGCAAACCGATTAAAAAAATTTGAACTTGGCGAGAAAATTACTAATCTAATTTTATTATTTTATTTATTTAACCAAAGTTTCCTATTGTATAACTTACAACTACATCGTATCCATGTCTACTCTGCATTACTGCACCTACACTCAAGTCAACACTAAGCTTCGTAATATTAATTCCCTAACAGTAATAATTTATTTTTTTAATCTTTTAATTAAAAGTCCGTTTAATGATTGGTCTTGAGATGGCCCCTGTTAAAAGCCACTACACGTTGTGTGCGCTTCAGTTTTCAACTATTTGCACTTTTCATGGTACCATTTGACGTGTCTGCAAGCCTAGGTTTTCATAAAGTCTTTTACCTTCCAAGCCTGTGATCCAATAAAATTCTACATGCAGCTGCCGGAAGTAAAAGATTATATTGAACAAAATAGGGTGAATTTTACATCGCACAAAAGACGCGCGATCAGGTTTTACTTATCACTTGCGTAAAAAAGTAAAAATGACTAATACGATTTATTTAACCCGAATTAATTTAAAGCCTTAATTCCGGGCTAACCTGAAATCAAAACTGATCCCAGATATGTCATGTCGGTGACCGTAGTAGCGTAATCAGGTTAAGTTTCTGATCAAAACATACCTGGATCGCGCCTGTGGCAAAACCATGCCCCGGTTAGGCCTTTGGGGCCATCCGTGCATTACGGTGTAGGTTTCATGGGGGGGGGAGATGGTTCAGGCTAATGACGCGCTGAAACAGCAGGGGGGATGGGGGGTTCAGGCAAATGACGTTTCAGGCAATTTTCGTAAATTTTACATTTTTATTACGGCGAATTAAAGCAGATACATTATTGATAAAATGTAATATGTGGTATGTAAATATTCACTTTTCGAAAAAATGTATATATAAGCCTTTAGAAAATATAAAAAATTCTTTGAACAACTATTTAAAAATTTTAACGTTTATAGTGGGGGGGGGGGGGGGGGTATCAAGGAATGACGGTGAAGTGACGATGAAAGAGGGAGGTAGGTTTTGCACAAAAAACTGAAACATAATATATGGATGGCCCATTTGATCAAAGCTTAGCCAGGGCAAGGTTGTGATTGAAGATTACCCTGGGCGGGCACGTCCGTGACCATAGCGTAAACGGGCAAATCTCTGGGAAAAACTTATCCCGAGAAAGCCTGTGAGCTCAAAAAATATAATAGAATGCGACCGGTGAGGCAAATCATTAATTTTGGGCAAGCCTGTGGTAAATGCTCAAGCCAGCCAACGCTTCTGTATAACTTATCCCGTGCCAGCCTCTGGTCAAAGTTTTTCACTATAGTGTTACCCGGGCAGGTCACTGATCAGTACGTACCCCAAACAAGTCTAAGTCCATACTTTAACCCAGGCAAGACTCTGGTCAAAACCTACTTCTACCACGCTTATGGGAAAAACCTAACCCTTGCAAAGTTAGGGTGAAAGCTTACCCCAGTCAAAGTTGAGGTTAAAGCTTACCCCGGGCAAGTATAATATGGTCAACACTTGCATGGTTTCAACCCAATGGTAATAACTTAACCCAGTAGAACCTCTAATTAAAGCTTATACTGGGCAATATCAAAGTCCATTTGGCCACAACCTAATTTACTATAACAACTAAATGTGAAAAATATATGTTACATTTTTTAATCGCAACCCATCGGGTTGTTAACCTGCTAGTATATTATTAAAATTTGAAAAATAAAAAGTTATTGAATTGCTGTTAAATGCTATTCTATCTTATCCTCAGAAGTTTTATCAGATCCAAAGTACCGCAAATAAAAATGATCAAATAAAAGACCGTTTAGATATCCGTTTGAAATCGTTTTTGTATTTCCGAAATCTATTCTGGAAGAAGGAACTTAATTTTTATCACTAAATTCAAAATTAGCTTTCGGCAATAGAAAATCATATTATCAAAATAATTGTTGCACACAATTCTTTCTTGAAATGAGAAATTTGAATTTGTTTATTTTATCTCACGAAATTACCACATTGCTGCATAAGAAATTACACAAATTGTTATAGTTTGTGCTAAGGTCTTTTTTACTGTTATGTCTTCTACTAATATAGTACTGACAAAATGACGGAAGGAAAAAGTGTTCTTCGTCTCCTGCTCACTAGTCAGTTCATGGCCTTCATGGTGAGAAAGTCAAATTTCGGTCAATTGTTTCCCTTTCTTTTGTTGGCGCTTTCCAAAAAAAGCTGACACGGCACCGCCAAGAAACCCAAGACCAAGCCAGAGAATATAAGGCTTCATTGATGTAGTCTAATAATAAAGTTAAAATATCCTAGTACTAATGAGCGTAAAGGTGATCGGGTTCATTTTTTTTCAACTTTGAAAATCTATAACTTTTTACCTAGCCGACGCACAATGAAGAAGAAGTTATCATTATACTTCTCTTTTAATCCTTTATGTACACAAAAATACTCAGTGTCGAAAATTGAAAGTTGCAAGAGATACAGGTTATTGTTCCAAACAACTTCGAAAATTCTTACATCGCCCCAAGTCCCCTTAATGTGATCAGTTAGTTTAAATACATTTTAAGGTAATGGTAACGTAGGGTCTTTAATGTGATCGGCATAAAAAAATTCAAAAAAGTGCTCAAAACTTTAACAATTTTACATAGCCAGAGTTTTTGAGGAAAAAAGCTGAAATCACTAGTGATGGTAGCTGAGACTATAAGCTGTTGGAGTATTAGTCGCACAGATTTCTAAAGACGGTAATATTTGAACGGCGACCACTGATCACATTTACGCACCTTAGTACTACTTATGATGTTGTGTTGCATGATGCATGGTAATTTTATATTTTATATGTATATATTTATTATAATATGATTTAATTAAATCATGTACCAAAAATATCTCATATATTTATAGTTGTTATAATTGGGAATAACGAATAATAAGTTCCAAAAATAAGGAAACGCAATGAATTTGAGTTCACTTTAAGATCATATACGCACTGCACTTATATTCTGAAATCTAGCCCAAGACATGCTGATTACCATTCATACAGAACCAAAATACATGAAGCAAAGTCAACAACTAAACTGCAAAAATGGGCGACTTACAGGCGCTCTCCTTACAACCTTCTCCGCAGAAAGTGCCTTCCGGTCATCCTTATCTCCCATATTTTGAAAATTTTGATTACTAGTTACAAGCAAGTATATATACCTATATGTAATTATAACGAATAATGAATGTTGATAGTTGCTGATAGTGCGCCTTAGGTTGTATAATATTTTATGTATATTTAAGCAAAACTAACTAATTTTAAATATTTAAAAACTATATCAGTACAGTTTTTGCTCCCTTTCTTCTCTCACTCTCGAAATTAAAAATATTATAAATTTTAAGCATTATTTTATGAAATATGTATATATTATTACTATGACAAAATAGAAACTAAACTATGGCAACTGAGCTAAGTTTTTGAAACAATCAAAATCAAAGATCTGCGCAGATATATTATAATATACTTTTATGCAATAATGCAGGTGCCAAGAATATTCATCCTGTATAGGCACTATTTAGCACAAACTTTGGATATTTGCGCACTCCAAAATGATTACACATCATTTAATCGTTGATAATCATACCATTTGAAGCTACTTTATTTATTTATTTTCAAAATACTGGACAAAGTATATAAGACTATAATGTTGACACCAGGCAACAACTTTATTATTATTTATCGAATGCATGAAAAATCGTGACGAACTGATATCGGCAGCAATTATTTCCAAACAATAATCATTAGTAAGTAATAATTCGTAATCAATATGAAAAATAAAGTAAATCAGGAATTCTTCTTTCTGCTAAAAGTCTACAAGCAAAACACGTTAACTAGAATAAATATTAAATTAGAAAAACATCAATTATTTATCGATTTGTGTATCACCTCACAATAAGCTTTCCTAATAATACACTTTTAATTTATATTACTTTCGTACATATATTTCTAGACGAGAATATTGAAATATTGAAAATACAAACATTATTAGTTGAATGTGGAGAGACGTACTCATTTGAAAATTTATTTTTTAAATAGCAGCAAACTCCTCAAGCTTGCTTGAGGGGTCAAATGCACTTTACACTTTTAGAAGACACCCTATATTTAAACACAATTTCTACTAAGTATATAGCGGAGTAAGGGCGAGGGTTCGAATCCCGTTAACTAGGACGATTTTCGTGACAACTTTTATCTTAAAACCCCTGGCACTCCAAGTATGTGGCGACCAATATCGTTACATGAAGCTTACTTGGCTCTATGTTAGTACGGGGTGAGCTAGCCACACGGGGTTCTGCGTTGGGAGAACAGTCTTAATTGATTGAAACACTTGACCCCTTACAAATAAAGCACCCTTTCAACCCTAATTTTCATACTCGTGTGATTTATACACATCATCATATTATAAAAGAACAATTACATATTTAAGTGTAAAAACAGTACTATTAAAACATTTTAATTTTGTTCAAAAATGTTGCCTTGTATACTGAGCCATTTGCCATTTGTAGTTTGTAGTATTGTGCAAAATGGGCATAGTTCTAATCTCATAATGCAGTTCTTTTCTACACTTCTGAGTTTATTTCTAACTTGGTAGACAACAATGAGTACACTAAGTGATCTGTCTCTACAAGAAAAATTCATTATCTAGTAAACTGTAAACCACAAGGACAATAAATAATAAAGCCTCATTCATGAATACTTTTATAGGAGTATGGAAAGTGCTCTATTATTACGTAAATAAATGTAAACTGGTGTACTACAGTACTTATTCTGGTTCTAAAATTAATAGGTTAAATACGGTAATACAGGTAACATTCAATATTGACGAAGAATTAAATAACATACACAGTAACGAGTAATGCAACATTTATACATGAACATTAATAGGAATCGTCCATAAATGATGTCATCAATGACATGCCCTTTTGTTCTGATGGACCCTCTATCAATAGAATGACAATTGCATGGAGAGGCTTTATAAGACAACCGCCTAGTTGGTGATGTTATTTATCGACGATCCCATAAGTATCACAATTAACACCTTCTAGCGCTGTGTAACTGTGCACACAGTTCATTTTGAGAGGGAGCGGATGGAACATGACATACTCTTTATAATATTGACATGAACGTGATAACAAGTTAATAGCTGGAGGGGCGTACAAGACGACATTAATCTAACATGTTACTAGCATCAGTTTCACACTGAATATCTACAGATTCATCGTAATTATTTGGATATAAAACATCGTTATTTACTGGGGTAGTCATGATTTGCAAAGGTCCTGGAAACTCTTGACCATTTATCAGTACGGCAGGGTCGTACTCTTCAGAGTGCTCCAAATGAAGGCTAGAATTTATTGTAGATCGGTGCTTAGCTGAAATGGTTTTACAGTCGTCTCCATCTCCTATAGCAACGGGACCCTTCACGTCATCCCAGTAGTCTTCGTCAACTTTATCACCGGACCACTGTAATATGGTAGGGCGCGCAGTCCCAGCACTACCCACCGAAAGGGACATTTCATCCATTGTGTCCACAGTTCCTCCGCTAAATGCACCGCAAAGTACAGGTTGTGGTGAATCCAAGCATTCACCAGAGGAAGTCACTTCAATAACATCATCCTCTGGCTCCCATGGATCATCCGCATTTGATATAGAAGGTGTGACTACATTGACAGGTCGACATGTATTCAAAGTATTTAAACCAGGAAGAGAACGTACTTTTGCTTGTGTAGGAATGTCATATTCAACACCTAATACAGTATCAAAATGACAAAAGCAGAGACATTATTTACTAATTTAGTGAACAGTAATAAGAAAGGATGCCAAAATGTATTTTAGCTTGGATTGAAATTGAAATATTTTGAGCGAGAAATAGTTAATATAATAATAATTCTGCTACTTGCAATGCATTTTTAGTTTTACCTTTTCGTGCATAGAACAAAACATATGCGGATGAATGCTCCAAGTCTTTAGGACACTGAGGGGATACGACATCATCATTAAAATAATGCCAATCGCCACTATTAGGGTTTTTCCCAAAGGCGGTGTAGTGGCCAGATGAAACACCTAAAAATAAACAATACATGTAAAATATATTCACACTTAATGATGTTGGCTACTTACAAAAGACCCGTATTATATATTTGAATTCATCATTTTTGCAAAATTCTCCTCACTTCCAAAATGGCAGATACATCCATAGAGATCATACTTCCATTCCTTTCCAGAAAATTCAGACGCAATGTACTCACTTAGGTCTAAATCACTAACAGGAAATTTGAGCTTGTTGTTCAGTTTATTACTAGAGTGGTCCAAGAAGACAAATCTGGAAGAACGAAACATTTTTAGTCAGTATAACTATTGCATATAAAAATTACAGAAGGAAACAATATGCAACGACATCGATTAAATTATTAACACTCTTACCTCTTAAGGTAAACAATAAGGTAATCTGGGAAGTGACACACAGACAAAGCCTTCGTGGCACACTGATTTTTTTCGCAATGAGGACAAAACCATGGATTTTGTTCGTCTAGGTGCTCACTGTATAGTCATATGAAACAAGTTAAAAAATGCACAGCACATCACCTGCTACTTATCTTTTTACCTCAGTTTTTGTTGGATTTAATCAAAATCATTACTTACATTTCCGAGAATGCCCTTAGGCAATCATGAATATCGTAATGTGGTTCATTGGGAGTGACCCATGCGGGACTTCCGAAGCTATGCTCTTCTATCGCCATGTCATTCGGTTCAATGGTATTGATCAAATGCATGCTAAGATCGGTATAACAGACTGCAATGAAAGTTCTAGATCCAAACGTAACATTGCCGGTTCGTGGAAATTCGCACCCATAACACGAAGAAGCATAGCCGCATTGTCCACACGATTTTCCCTGCATAAAATTTGACCCGATACAATAAAAAATGTAAAAATTTAGAACTTATTTATTACTTCCCAAATATAATGAGAAGATTCGAACATGTAACAGCAATAAAATGCAAAACTTACATCATATGTGACTGTAAGTATCTTGGCTGGAACTTCAGGAAATGGACGTATGCTTGATATATACTCATACAATTCGGTTGCGGGAAGTGAAGAGGGAATTTTCACGAGCCATGGATACCCAAAAACTCGAGGCACAGGTGATGAATTATTATTTGTGCCAGGACCCGGGTCATTCCGAAACAAAATGGGAACTAACTGCATTGTAAATTTTTTGACAATTTGGTCTAAGCTACATTTGTACTGAACAAACTCTGATCCATCCACTGTTTTCATGCATGTTGCGCACTTCAATTGGTTAGGCAAGCCATTAGGCTCGATATGGTGCTGAATAGAACTCTACAAGAATAAAATAGTATTAAAACAATTAACTTTATGCTCCACCAAAAAATAAACGTTCTACTGGTAATAAATTTGTATGTATCTACAAACCTTAACACAATTTAAGCAGATAACACAATCACAACCCACGTGCTGCCGCATGTCCGTCAACAAGCAATCTTCAAGGCAAATGATACAATGTATAGTGCCCGTGGGGTTTACACTCGTTTCCGATTTATCTTCTTCTGTCCAACTGGAAACATTATTGCTGTTCACATCTACCGTGGATGAAACAGCAATGTTTCCACTACTAGAGTCTTGTAATCCAGGCACTTTAGATGTTAGCAGCGTTTGAGAGACACCTAAATCACCACAATCACCAGTACGGTCAATACTTCCAGCTCGACAAGCTACCTCCGCTTCATTCGAGCTCCCGACGTCCACAACAGTAGCGGTGCTCGAGTCAACAACGCTCTCAATGTGTCCACCAGAATTAATTAAACTGCACACATCTGGCAAAGATCCACCCTTACGTTTCGCAGCGACTAAACTACAGTAGTCTGTATCTTTGGGCCCCGTAAAAACTAAATCGTCACAAGTGCTCTCCACAATATCTGTATCCGTAGCTTCACATATACCGCCAATAATTCCAGACTCAGCAGAATCACTTGTACCACTTCCTAAGCCCGAATCATCCGCTTCACTAGAACCCCGTGGCTCCATACTACACATCTGATCTGACCAGCGACAGACGCCATCATCCATAGCCCCAACAGTCTCACCTCCAGGAGTAGATGTAATGTTATCAATTACTTCAGCTGCATTTGAAAAATCATCATCTTTACTCATCTCCTCTGATTCTACTGTATTATTAGAAACCCCGGACTTGCTCACAGTCTCTTGTGAAATACAAGGTTCGGGCTCGGGCTCGTCCCAATTTTCTTCACTGGAATTTAATTCTCCAATACGCTTAGAAACAGAGGGAGAATTACCTGTCAATGGACTTGCTTCCTTCGACTCCGTCAATTTAGAATCCTGGTCCCAGTCTTCATCAAGATACGTACATGCATTCATCTACATACAAGAATAAAACAATTATTTTTACTTAATCCAATTAATGCTGAGAATTTATAATGCAAACACATATTTAGATGCAAATACAGTACAGCAATACACTTGAATAAAAAGACTAACACACTGATCCAATGAAGTCATTATCTATGTAAACATTTCTACAAACAAAAATTTTAAATGAACACTAACGCGAGTTGTTGATGAGACGGCATTCATGGATTCAGAAATCACAGCAGAGTTTGAAAATGTGTAATCATTAGTCTCGACGGAGACACAGGAATTGTAACGTTCGTCGAAATTATCATTCAGTTGAAACGCATAAATGTTATGATTATCATTTAACTTTCGTACAAGTGTACTGTTATCGATGTTACGATTCTGAACGTTGAAATTATAGACTTCCGTTAAGATGAGCATCTCAGCTTCGCTTTCATGGAGTTTATTCCCAGGAATAATTTTCCCAACTTCATGCTTGACTTTTTTCACATCGTCCATTATGCCGACAGTTACTTCTAATTTGATTGGTTGTCTATTTTTCATGCTGATAAACCAAATTGCTGAGCAGAAAGAAAAAAGTTGCATTAGTATTACAAAAATTATTAGGAGGTAAACATGATTAAATGTAATTAAAATAAATTACCACATACAAAATACTCTCGTATATGCAAGCTTACCTAGTTTTCGTTCCAAAACACGAGGAAACGGAAGAGAAAGATACATGAATGGCTCATATGTAACCGAGTTGTAATCACAGGACGAGCAAATCACCTGTTATAGAAATATTACAGTTTTAAAACTTAAGACTGTAAATGCATTTACCAAAGGACTGGGCGAACTGAATTTCTCATTCGCCGTACATATTTATCTGCTTATTGTATATACACATACATTTAAGCTAGCAACTCATATATAGTCTCCCATTCATAGAAACTTTGCTTCTCGAGAGAAGTCAATTTCTTATGTGTATTTGTGCAATGTTGAACTGTCATAATTATCCTCATTTCTACAGATTTCAAATTACGAATTCTGCTACTTATTGTTAGGGTATGCATTTTAGCATTTTTAAAGTCCCGAATACCGACGATTCACAATAATTGGCGAAGGCTTTAGGCTCCGAAATAGCTTACAACCAAAATTTAAATGCTTGGCGTTTGTACCACTACGAGGGTCGTTTTAAGGAAAAGTTATGATTGACAAATAAAGCTATTTGAAATTCGCATTACACATGCAAAATCTGTGTATTTGGATTATTCAAAAAGTTATTTCAAACGATGTAATCTCATCTAAAAGTATTTTAAGTGTTTTAGTTTTTTGACATGACGAATGACCACTCCTTTACAAATCGCCGAAGTCGTTTAAAATATTTTAAGGCAATTAAATAATGTAGCGCAAATCAAACAGCAAATCAAAATTTTAACAACATTTACAAAATTAAAATTAGCGTACAAGGTGGAGGTGGGTTTGAATACAAAATTTTACCCAAGGGACGTCGTCTCTTATGATCGCCTATCATTAAAAAATTAAATTTCAAAATTGAAATCTATTGCACAATAGGGTCATAAATTGCCGAACCCTATTGCCCCATTCCCACAAAGGGATATTTCGTCAAATAGGTGCACGAAGTAAGGAAATAAATAACTTACTGTGCTTTTCAGCAAGCCTTGGAAAGTTTTAGCTACAACAGTATTATTTGCGTCAATGTGCTGCTTCCAAAATTTTCTCGCTTTCTTCGCTTCTTCCTCAATTGATAAACGCTTAGGCCCGAGCTTCTTACTTGCCTCAGTTCCTTGGGCGTGCAAGCTGCTTGCATCAGTGGTCGACGGTTGAGCATCATCAGCCTCACCCATTAAGTACTCATCAACATTACACTTTTTGTCGTCATCACTGTATGACGAGTTCGTCTCAAACTGTATTGGAGATTTAAGTTTTTCTCTTCCATCCGATTTATCAATGGCAAAATCAAGTTTTCTCTTTGCATCCGATTCCATAGATTTATCTGGAACGTCGATTTTTATCTTCTTTCGAGAGCCCGGAGACCGATCTTCGTATTTCTGAAAAATATAAATCTACTTTTTATTAGGTGTTCTCAAGCCCAACATTAAAAAATTCGGCAAAAGTGGTTGTATTATGTAGGTAGATTTAGCGTAATTTTAAAGCAAAGAAAAGGATAGTTACAAACTCAAAGGAAGGACTACGGGCTCAAAGTTTAAAATCTAAACACACCTGATTCGAGTCTAATTGCTTATCGATTCAGAACTAGAACTAGAATACTAATCTACATGCAGTCTGATGAGTGAGAAGGAACAGGAAGGGGAATCAAAACAGAGGAACTTTTTGCACCAACAGATTTGAACAGATATTAAAACACACATTTGCCAAAAAGGAGATAACTAATAAAAATAAACTTTTGAAGGCAAACAAACTAGCTGACCTTTTTTCGATTTCTAGAGAAGTTAAACCCATAAGTGCCGTGATTCTTAAGGTCCATCCATTTATTTTCTTTTATAGCTGCAGAGGTGGACGAGGTGGATGAAATATCTCTATCATGATTTTTTACGCTACTAACAACATGTTCTGGTGGGGTAAAATTGGGTAACTGAAATAGTGATATTTTGGCGCCTTTCAGTAACGCAGTCCTGTTTCGAAACCTACACTTTGCTTCAAAATTACCGGCTAAACGATCCTTAACAATATTTTGACTTTTTAAACCGGAATGGATTGGGTTTCTAATATAAGCCGTAAACTTAGCAGCTCTTTTACGTAAACTAACCGTTTCGTTACTACGCATAGGACGTCCTGAATGCTTCCTACCCTGAGAAAACATTTTATCAGGTAAATTTAAGAGATTAATTCCATTCTTATTGGAAATAGATTCATCGTTTCCATTGGAAGTTGAAGGTACATTTTGTTTCTCAGTAGATGTTGCCTCTTCAGTTGTCAACACTGAGGGCTCTCTGTCAGGTGTACGAGATTTTAGTGACTTTACAGACTTTGAAAAATAATTCTCAGTGTTGTCCTTGTCGAGGATTTCAGTATCTTCTGACTTCACACATTCTGCTGCCCACTTTTTTAATTGCTCGTGAAGCGAATCTAGCAACAGAGCCAAAAACTCCTGGCAATCGTGCTAAAATTGGAAGACAAAAAATTGTTAAGATTCACATGTTAATTATACTAAACGTCAGAGAATAAGAAGTAAAACAAAATGCAACACGTTAAAAATTGTAACTATTACTCACCTGTCGCGAGTCGTTGAACTGATTATGAGTAGCAGCAAGACAGTTTTTAAAATCGTGCAAATTAATTTTCGAATTAGGACCGTACCACGTTTGTTTCACAACGTACTGGAAATGATTGAGCAAAGATAGTTTCTGCGGTGTTCTATTAAACGGCTTTCTGAAATCAATAAATTTACTGAGATAAAATAACAAAAAATTCAAAGCTAATAGCGAGTATAAATTAAAATTTTAAAACTCTAATCTATAAAAATAAACTTACGATTTTAAAAAGAACTCTGATAAGGACGGTGTGTTTAACAAGCACTGCAGCCCCGAGTTCATGAAACAAGTGTTGCCAATATTTGTTAAGCCTACTACTCCAGGTATTCTTTCTGCAGAGCTGGAGCTTCCAGCAACAGACGCATTTTCACTTATTAGAGGTGGCCCCATAATAATGTCATTCGATGACTGTACAAACGATTGATTACCACCGTATGCTAAAAAAATTCAAAATGAATTGAATAACTAAATATACATACTTAGGAACCTACATCAAAATAGTTTAATCACTCAACTGACTCAAGTTTCAATTTTTAGCAGTCCATTCTTACCATTTCCATTACAAAACTGTGGTGGAGGGTGTAACGGAATGGCCTTATTTTTACTACTTGTTGTTGATTCCGGGTTACCGACATGCTGTACCATTGCTTCCAACGACAGGTCCTGCAATAAATAACACAATAACATTACTTACGAGCTTAGATAATTGATGACCCCATTAACTGCGTCATATACATATGCAACTTAACCCTGCTGTGACAGTCAGTACACTATCGACAATCTACAACGGTATCACATATTTTGCTACTGCTATTTTATTCTACTCTGCCATTAATTATTATAATTAAATTAATTACGAATAACCCAAGCGACCCGTGGGTCGGGTCGGGTAAACTGAAAATTAAATGTTTCAAACACATGGATTTGCTAATTTTAAGAAATGATTCGCGCCTATCGTTTGCCCTTTGGCAAATTAGGTGTCTCGTTAAAATAATAACGGTAAAAACTAGCTAGTAGAAAGCGAACCCCGTTGACCGGGTGCTAATAAACCATCCGCTAAACTTTGAACTTCAAAGTTGTTTTTAAGAAGGTTTATTGTTTACGCCACGAGTAGAAACATGAACTGTCAGGCTAGGAGAGGGATAAATAATATTGTAGCATGAATTTCAAAATTGAAATATTTAACACGATGCGGATGTAAATTCATTCATCATTAGTTAATGATGACTTCCGACTGACAACTGAATATGGAATACTTTCAGCTACGTAACACCATCCCCAATCACCAAATACAATTTAAACATTTTGACATTACACATTATAAAATCAGGCATTGCTAAACTGGTAGTTAAATATTAAATATACATTAATTTTGATATTGATTTTTAACACATGCAAAATAGTAAGAATTAATGGAAAGTCAAAGTGATAAAAAATACCTCGACAAACAGGCAAGTTGTTTTTCAAGTCGAGATCGCAAGACGCGAAACTCTGAGCTCTGGGTTGGTGAGATCACACGACACACGATAGACTATAGAGTCAGCTATTTATTGACAATTCAAACTTCAAATTCCAGACATTAAGATTTGAAGCTGTTTTTTTGTACACTTTTGTGGCTTGACGTTGAATTTATGGACGCACTTTATTCAGTGAGTTGCAATTATATAGTAGGATAGTTACACAGCTTTCAGTTACGACAGAGAAAAAGTTGAAAATGTTAATCCGGGTTGCGGTGGCTCAGGCTGACAGAATTGTTAATGGTTCGTCTTGTCTTAAATTGAAGTATTTACAACTGTTCAACTTTAAATTCAAAACTGACGAGTTGAAACATTGAAGAGACAATCACAATAATTGAATTTTGAGGCAATTGATAAAGCAAGAAAAAGTCAGGAAACCATTCACACACAACAAATAACAACAATAACAGTTTCTGGTTTGGACAGCAAATATGAAATCAAATGACTATTAAACAAATGACTTTCGGTGAATCCCTTTTACTGTTAATACTGTTTACAGTTCTTCTACGTCTACACTACTGCATGTCTCCAAGCTCACTAGTCACTCTAATTTTACGATGTACTTATTACACGAGTAAGACCCAAATCCGAATATTAACTACTATTAAGAATTAATTTCAATTAATTTCCGAGATACTTCTAAATAGGCAAGACTACTAATGAAGGTCGCTAAATGTGAAGGTCGTGAACTATATAACTCGTGGGAAATAATTACTGACTCACAATCTGAAGTTTTTGAAAAGGCTCAGAGGCGAAAAATCGAAATTCGAGAGTCGAAGTCGATCGACCAAAAAGCTTTATACTTGCCTCACACACACAAAACTACTTATAACATAACAGTTTCTTATTCTTTTAGGAGGCAGTTGCAGTCAACCTTGTCTTGCTTCCCTTGGTTTCCAATCCAATTGCAATGCAAAACCAAATTGCAATTGTGGTCGTCGTATCGTAGACGAGGTAGAGGATTGGAGATGAGACAGCGCGTTTTGTTGTACGTACGATGATAATAATACGACAATACGATGTCGGAAAAAATTTATGTGACTGAAGGAAAGTTTAAGTTCTTGGCGCCATCTACACCGTAGAAATCAACTAAAAATAAAAGGAGGTTGTAGTAGGTAAGTAGGTACATTGGATTTAAGAACCTACTTATGTTCCATATTAGCTCGCCGGCCGGAGCCGGAGCCGGATGCCGGAAGATATTAGGAATAATCCAAAAATAATGTCACTAAACCTATCACTCGTTTAGGACCCACCCACCGCCCCTGTCATCACTTTAAAATTGAGTGTTTTAAATGGTGATTTTTACCATGGGCCATGGAATGTCATCAGTGCCAGACTATACCCACCCATCCAATAAATGACAGCATTTATGGACAATTCCGCATGCAGGCAAACCTTCAATTTTACACCTAGACCTTAGAAGAGATGGCGAGGTCGTTTTCGTGCAACAATTACGTAGTACGTCGAGGGGGGATAGGGGTTCAAGTTGCCTATCCTTTTACATTGGCGTACATACCAAAAAAGGGGGGGTAGGGGTTCAAAATTTCGGATATTTGTACCACGTAATTTTCGCAAGCTCCCTATTAGGTTACAACTTTTGAAATAGCATAGCAGAATAACCATCGCACGTCGCACTTAAATACACAATGCACGTATGTACTTTGTTAAACTTAAATGGATAAGTATGTAGGTACTAATAATGTAGCCTACCGGTAAATTTTTCGGCTTAATTTCTCAATAAAAAGTTCAAATACATAATAATATTATCGTTTGTGAAGAATCAAAATGACCCATTTGCAATTTAAAATAATAAGCTAGAATTAAAATGACCAGTGAGCCAGAGCCAAGTCCATGAAACTTTAAATGAGATAAATAAATAAAATGTTAAAAAAGTGTTTGAAAAGTACAAGCTACGTTCTATTTACATGTTTTCGAAAATAGCAAAAGGCTCTATATACTTATTTTTGAAAAGTGTAAAATGTTCTATTTACATGTTTTTTGAAAATTGTAAATGTTCTATTTACATGTTTTTGAAATGTGCAATAAAATGATCTAGTTAACTATACCGTATTTCCTGCAATAGTACACGGGTCTTTACTAATACTTAAGTGTTCCACTTAAAGTAAGTACTTAAGTACATGCTTTCATGATTTATAATATTTTCATTTTCTATTGTAGATGGTGCATTTTATTTTTAGCTATTAATGGATGTGGGTCATTTTGATTCTTCACAGACGATATAATAATAATAATTTATTCATTGGGTCGATTTAACCGAAGTTAACAGACGATATGGCAAAGGGCATGAGGTCAGGGTCATCCTTTATCAACTAGTCACAGCCATAAAGTGTTTTTTTGAAAAATTCTAGGATTGATTTAAAAAAAATGTAATGATTGTCAAGAATCTAGAAGAGATACTGCAGAAAAGGTTTCTTTTTATTATTCCGAGATTTTGTTTTGTTCCCCGTTTGCCCCATTCCGGTTCAAACTAGATTGAAAATCTTCATCGCATCAGGTGAAGTTGAGATGGGCAATTTACTTACACACAATTTTTGACTTTTTTGAGCAAAATGTTATACAATTATGATGTGATTATGAACTACATAATTATAGAAGTATGAATGACAAACTCAGGTTTCGATAGATTTTGAGGACTACCTATGTTGAATTTTGTTTATGCCTAATCTTTTGTCTTTTTCCTAGGGCGTGAAATAATTTCAGGTGGATGTGTCATTCCTACGTAATCTCCCAAATGGTACCCCATCATGACTACTCCCAAAACTCCAAGTAAAAATATCGGAACACGCTAGAATAGAATGAGCATAGGACACAACGTTATTTTAATTTTTTTTAAATATGGTCATTTTCCTCCAGTCAAGTCAAAAGTTTTAAAACCAAGTAACCAATGAATTTTGTAGCTTGCTTGCAGCAGTATAAAAGAATAACAAATGGCACTCACTGCTTGCGTCTTTTTGATCGCGCTGTAGGTATATTCCATGTTTTTTCGATGACGTTCAACGTCTTCCTTATGGCCCATTTTAGTTTTGATTTAGCTTAAACTATTTACATAATTGGCTACAATTTAAATTTTGAGGTTAAGGAGGTATTTCAGAATAAAACGTAAATTTTGATCAGATACATTGGGCATACTGGAAGTGCCCGTAAATAATTTAAGAATCAGTGCTAGAATCTGAACATGTATAATATATAAGCTAATGACAATTTCTTGGAGCCATACCGGAGTAACCGGATCGAGGTAACCATCAAACTACCCTCGGTCTGCCTCTGGCCTCCACCCTCTAATCCCTACGTTTGTCTCACAACTTTTATAGTAATTTGAAAATAGTGGAATGAATTAATAATTTATATTATTACAATCATAAAGTTTTCCCGACATTTTTTTATCGAAGTTTTGATACTCTCAAAGTTATTATGTTCCGCTACCCCGCGATAAATAAAAGAGAAAGCTAAATCCAAGACACCCGACCCCAAGGAAATTATGCTTTCACTTTTGGAATTTACAATTTTCAGAAGTTCAAAATGCTTTCTGTGACATTCAATTAAAATTCCTATAACTCATCCTATTCTATAGATGCAAATAATTTAAATCCTCAACCACTTGGTAAAATATTAACGAGGGATCATAATTTTTTATATAGGTATATCTTTAAAGTTCATAATTACATTTTTAGACTTTTTTATATTGATAACAGAAACTAAGTTTGTCTTCGTCAAGATCGACATACGTTACAGTTAAACATAATTTTCTCGTGAATTAGCCCATCGCTGGAAGCCAAATTAAGTTACGGATGATTATAATAATATTTCAATTCAAATCGCGATTAGTACATCATTAGAGATTTAAACAGGTATATATCAAGTATTTTCATGCAAGATTGAACAAAAAATTAAAGTAACAGTACATATTGTGTATGACCTTGATGATACTCACGCCTGGTTATTAGTGTTATTAATACAGTATTCGTACAATTAATGGCTACTGTTTGTTGGGGGGGGGGGGGGGGGCAGTATTAATTTTTCAATCAAACACAATTAAAGGAGCCATAAGTTTATACAAAATTTTAACACCTACAAAAAATAACAGATTTAATTAACAAGGTTTATTTTACTTTTTTAAGATAGTAGTAGAAGTGCTACCTCACAATTGGTCATCAACACAAAATTTCTACTAAATGACTAAGATGCTTTTTTTAGCTTCACAATTCTGACAAGTATTATTTATTAGAATATTATTCACGATTTCCAGTACTTAATAGTTTCTCTAAGTTCATTATTATGTGTTGCCCTGTCATCATCGCTTGATACGTGATTAACGTGATTGAAAAAAAAACAGTGGTAATAATACTAAAATGTCAGTATTATCGGAATTATTTACTACTTTATATAAAGTCAATTTCGTCCTGTTGCTGGAGCTGGAAGTTTATATAGCGAGTTATACTCGTTACCATACATGGTTATCAAATTCAGAACTGTGCGGGATTAACCACAAAATATTATCACACTTATCAACTTATCACACTATATGTAAAACTAATGAAAGGTTTCAAGTTTCAATTCAGCTGTTGCTAGTATTGTGATACTAATCGTAGGGCATATTATTGAAAAACAAAACGATTGTAATATTGAAAGTTTGAAACGAATTGGGTCCAATAAACACACACTGTTCTTGGCTCACCTTTTAATTTGACGAATTTGAAACGCTTCCGCACTTTTATAATAATAGTAATCATTTTTTATTATTTATAGCTAATATAGCTATATAGAATTGTATGTACTTATTATATTACGGTTACTAAGAATATGAAATTCCAAATTTCATCATTAAGTAACATAATTCACTATATGGCAACAAACAATATATTATTATACTATTATATATAAGGAATACACGCCTTGATTACTTTTTTTTTCACTTTAGAAAAGCCTTTTCAAAGCAATCTAATTCATTGATAAGATAACTAGCTTTATTCTTTAATGCTTTGGATCTCTGGGCCAATTCTTCTAATTTCTGTACTTCTATTTCAAGACTTTTCATTTCTGTTTCCATCTCCGAAGTTGTGGAGTCAACCAAATGACAAAGACGGGCAAATGTTGAGCTCAATTCTCTATTTCACACACACACGCAAAATGAATTAATATCATACTTAAATAAGAAATTGAAAAAAAGCTAACATGTGTACTTAAGTAATAAAATGAACTTACTGCTGGACTTGATGGCTGCAGTTTGCGGATGTCAAGTCAACAATAAGTCGCAGCTTCTTGGTAGCGTGCTCCACATACTGACGTTTAAATTCACGCTCTTTGGCCTTATTTGTCCAAGTGAGGCGTTCGTACAAATATAAACTACCGTACACAATACCAGTGAATACTATCACCCTCCAACCAATTGTTTTCAATGCCTGTTTGAAACAAATACGTAATTATTGGTAAAACATTAGGTACATACATTTAAGTAGTTTACAGGTTAGATTGGGTTAAGAAATCCATTAAGTCATTATAAAAAAGTAACAGCAAAGCTACACTTACGAATCCAGCAACTAGTAGACCACCCATCGTTCCTTGGCTCGCAATTCCAGCGACAGCAATGTGACTCAGGAAAGACCAATCCGGTTCAGTTGTGGCGCTTGTAAATACTGGTCCCATTCCATCAGTTGGCGTCTGGAGTAAAGGTGAAAGCTGCTGTGGTGGCGGTAAACCTCGGGGCCCCTAGAAAAAATGTCAGTAATCAATTGTATTACGACTTGCTTACTAAGAACCAATTCGGAAAATAATAACTAATCCTGATATAATAATAATTCTACTTCGGGCACCCCATCCCTCCGGTTAATAATACTACTTTGTAGTATTGCCGTTCTGCGCGTTCAACTCACAAAAAAAGAAATATAATCAATAATATTATTAACCGTCGGGATGGGATGCCCTCATAGAATTATAATCAGACTACAACTTAGGTAAGTTTATGTCTAATTTATAAATTATATTGTTACATCATATCGTCTGTGAAGAACCAAAATGACTCATATCCATTTTTAGTTTCAAACAAAATCCACTAGCTACTGAAAAAATTAAAATAACATGTTCACGAAAGCATGTAAATAGGACCTCCTGCACTTTTCAAAAAACATGTAAATGGAATATTTTGCAGTTTTGAAAAACCTGTAAATAGAGTATTTTGCACTTTTCAAAAAACATGTTTAAATAGAATATTTTGCACATTCAGAAAACATGTAAATAGAATATTTTGCACTTTTCAAAGGCACTTAAATAGAACATTTTGACCTTTTCAAAAATATGACAATAGGACATTCTTAACATGTAAATAGAACAATTTGCTCATTTTATAAACTCGTGATTAGCATTGTAAGCATCTATATTATTTACTGTATTTTTTTTTGAAATAGCTCATTTTAATTCTAGCATAAATTAGAAATGGGTCATTTTGGTTCTTCATAGACGATATGCAGCTATTACACAAACCTGTTGACTGTAAGACGGCTGTTGTTGACCACTCCACCAGGGACTTTTCTGCGTTTTATTTTTGCCATAAAATCGTTGCATGAGTGCTTGAACTCCAAATGAAAATCTAAATGAAATATCTTCATGGAAGTCCGAGCAGAGGTTATCACAATTAAGTCTGTAGAGGACTTCAAACGGCTCCCTTCGCTGACTTAGAAGATGATTGCACAACTGACGTTTTTCAATAGGCAGGAGGGCTGACATTCGCTCTAAAATTATATTACTGGTATATAGGTATATGACGTAAAAGCAATGTGAAATTGTACACCAAATACACTATGTTGTTACACAAGTTGATTGTTGTTGTCATACATAACTTAGGAAATACAAAATAAAAACTCAAGAAACTATGAACAGCTTTTCATTCGTAGGTCTTGATTAGAAATATCCCCTCCATACCTGTCATTTCCTTCTGACTATTCTCCATATTCATTGCGACAGCAGTACTCAGCCTCGTCTTCAGATTCAATCCTAAACCCGCTTCAACATGACTGTGCAATTCTTTCTTGTAAATATTTAAGACGAGAGAATCGGGATGGAAGGAAGAATTGAATTCATCCACAAGGACACCAAGGCGCCTTATTTCCTCACTCAGTGCTTTTGAAACTTTATTCTCCACATCATCCACCATTTGTCGAATCTTGTCTTTCATTTCATTTGTTAATAGTTGTAATTGTTTTTCCGTAAAATCTACTTTATCCCATAATTCTTTTCGATTCATAGTTTTTTGCTGTCGTAGATTAACGCCGGAAGTGTGGACTTTATCAAGAACATCATTGGTTTCCCTGTCAAAAAAATCAAACTTTTAGCACCACTTATCGCATTTCAAAACCTATTACTTGATTAATGACATCTGATTGTTATAAATTTGTTCATTATTCAATGCCTTGGAAAGTTGCATATGAATTTAAAAAAAACAATTACTTCGCAATTGACTTTCCACGCTGAGAATGCTGTTGAAATTTGGTCTTGACAGCCGATTTTGATATACACTCCTCGAATTTCCTTTCAAAATCTTCAAATTCCATATATCTAGCCATGAATCCTTCTACTGTATTCACGCCTGCATACAAAGTTCATAAAAGATTAAACAGGCTGGGTTGGGGTTCACAATGAACCCATGTCGGTACGTATTGTAATGAACATGAACAAACCTGAAATGGGTTGACCCTTCAATTCCTGCAAACGAGCGTTAAGAACTTCTTTAGCAGAGATGAAGAAAATTCGCTCGCCTACTTGGTTTTCACCCGTTACTTTCAGTTCCTTCACTAAGAAATCGGATGCTCTGTCCATGTGCTGTCCTCGAACCTATTCAAGAATTACAAGCATGACAGGACTTTCACACACCAAGGCAAGGCTGGACCCCTCCCCGGGCCCCCCTTGTCCATATCAAGAACTAATTGAAGGTGCGATTTCATAAATGTAATGATAAAAGGAGTAATGAGTAACCGTAAGGATTACACGCATACCTGACTTATCTCTACTTGCTGCAGCATTAATACATACAAAAATTAGGGGTATGAATTCACCGTTACAAAATACTGTAAACTATCTAATATACAAGTATTTCTAAGTATATCAGGAGTTTATAAAATAGTTACTAGTTACTAATTAATATTGTAATACTGCCAAATAGCAGACAATTTACCTGTTCTAAATATTCAGGTTCTGATGCGGACGCATCCCAACGATTATTTAGTATGAAGATATTCGGCTTAGACAGGCGTTGTGAGACTTTATGAAAAAAATTCTTTTCCTATTAAAGTTAATGTAAGAAACAATTGGGTTGAATTAATGCTTTGCCAATCATATTAATTATAAAAATAACGTAATGAAAAATGAGGATGCAAAAGCTGACAGACTAATGGTGTGTTGCCCAGTGTTGCAATTTATAATGTTATTAGAGCTCAAAATTCCGCACTTACGGTGACCATGAGAGTGGACTCAGCATTTGCAACCAGCACAAAAACATCCGCATCAAGACAATGCTTGTCAATCCACTCATCTAAATTGGGGCTGACGTCAATTCCAGGGGAGTCGACAAAAACTACATCGTCTCTGAGCAAGGGACATTTTTCTTTAGGCCAGAAAACACGGACAAGAGCTGACTCGGACAATTTTTCATTACACAGTGCATGGGCTAATTGTCCGACGGATTTCACGGGTCGTTTCTCCGTTGTATCTTCCAGCTCGACGTAGGACTGTCCTGTCTCGGAACCTGGCCGTTCATTTTCCAATGTTTGCAAATTTAAACATGATGACAAAATTAAGCAAAATGATTAAATCCTACACTAATTACTCAATTCCCTTCTGGATACCTTCAACTTGGAGGAAGCAACTAGTGGTATGGCCGATCCCACTTGGAAGAATTTTATCACGAAGCATGGCATTAATAACTGTTGACTTTCCATTAGAAGTTCGACCAAAAAAAGCAACTTTCATATGATCTCTTGCCAGAACCTCACGAATGCATGACACTTTCTTGGAGTACTCGGAAACTTCTTTACTTTGGTCAGATGTGACAATTGGATATTCTGCTGGTATGCCTTGAAAAACAGAAGAAAGTTGGTAAAACATCTTGCAACGTTAAAATTAAAAGTTTACTTTAATTAAAATAAAAAAACGTATAAATTAAAATAACGTAAACGTAATTAGGGGCTATAACAAAAGTATTATTAGCATGAAAAATCTATGACTTACTTAAAATGAAAGTACTAGTTTCTCCAACGTAGTTTTCGATATCCTTAAAAATGTCATTAATATTCTTCTTGGCTTGAACGAAAATCTGCAGAGGTGAATTATTAGTCATTCGGGATAAGTTGGTGTGAAATCCGGGGGAGCCGTCTCCAGCACCACCACGGCCATTTCCCATCTCCATAGTTAAATTTGAACGCACATGTGCTGACATTTGACTTGCCTCTTTTTTTTTCTTTGTGTGTGTGTATTTATTTCAACTCAACAAAAATACCGTGACTGCCAATATATATATAATTATATGTGGTCATATAATTATTTATATGTATAGATATATAACTATCTAAAAGAACAATAAATATGGAAGATTCGCGATTTCCAGAAGAGGACGAAGAATGGGAGAGATGAGCAGTAAGTGTGTAGGGAATTTTACAGATTTACATATGAGCAGATGCGTTTGTCGGTATCGAGAGAGTGCAGAAATTAAATTAAAACAACCTAAAAACAAAAACAAAAAAAATAACATAAATAATGCATACAGTATTATACATTTAAAAAAAATACATCCATAAAAATAATAATGACAATAATATCGTAAAATTTTCTCGTGCAAAGGGTTTTTAGCTATGTACTATATACTTATACAGTAAACCGTGTCCACAGGTGCTGAGGGTCTATTGTTTTAGTTAAAACCTTGTGATTATTAAATAGAAAATTCTGTGCTTGAAAATTCCTTTCTGTTTCCTTTTTTTTTTGCATATCCTCACCATTTTTATATTTACATAGTTTGATCATCAATTGCTGCTAATAATTTAGCGAAAACGGACATTGGATTTTTCTTTTAAATTACTTCAAAAATCGTTAATCATGTGCATGTTTTTTAATTCATTACAGAAATTAATATAAAACTAAATTTAATCTTGAATCAATCAACAGATTAAAACGTGTAAGTATTTAAATCAACGTAAGACTACTCATTACAATTTAAAGTAAATAAATCAAAGGCAAATAGTATACTACATAACTGCATGCCCGAAACTTACAGATTAAAACAAATTAAGAGAAAAATAACTACATAATAAGAGTTTAGAACAGATTAGACCGGGTAATACATTTAAAATCAACGACACTATATTTTGGCAATCAAGGAATATTTGGCATTACACTATGTAGGTACATACAAAAAAGTCAATCAAAATCAAAGAAGGTGTGCGCAACAAATGTTGGAAACGGATACTACACGGAATTACGGAATGTTCGGTGTACTATATACTAAAATATTAATAAAAAGTGCATTCGATCACATTTTTGTCTTAGAGGACTGAAAACAAAAACTTTTCATGCATTAGAACATTACGTACGTGATTTAAAAAATTCAAGAAAACCGAAAAAGCATTATGACATATTATAAGGTTAAAATTAAACTGAATTAGTTATTTTAGGTGGAAGTGGAAGTGGAACTATCCTATTTTGCCACAAAAAAAACAACCAATGCACTCATAATCGTAATGGTTATTTTAAAAAATTGTCTCGCGTTGGTCTTTGACCTTTCACGAGAACACAAATATGAAATAGTATAAAGTGCCTAGTCCTAGTTAGAAGCTGTGATATGTAATGTAAATAATTTCATCAGATAATAACTGTTTTGCCAAAAAACTCCTCACTATTCGTAGTACGTTGTATAAAATACAAAATAAGTAGATCATTTAGTTTTTAAAATCAAACTGAATTCTCCTCCTCCTTACTAGCATGTACAGCCACTTTAACGTCACTTGAATATGAAGTTTTGATTAATGTGTAATGCAATGATTATAAGTATTCTTTGAAAAGAAATTCCCATGAAATGTGAATCGCTATGAAAGATACATAAGTAAAGTTTTGTTTTTTATATATCAATTTTAGTTAGCTGTCCATATATGCCTTCCTATGTCCTAAAATTAAAGATAAATATAACTCTGATCTGATGCCTTACATTTACATTTACAAAATAAAATGGGACCATGTAAGACGTAATAACTGTTAGTACTAATTATCAATTAAGGATATAGTTTTCGGTATAGCTCAACTAACAACTAATTTATCAATAAATAGCAGATAAGCAAATTACAGCGGTACTTCGACTTCGAAACAAGCACTTGTGTCCCACGTAAATAGGTACGTACGTATAGTAATGACTTATTTCGAATTTTGTAGAAATATCATAATTTAATATTGCAAGTATGAAGTAAGTAAGTAATTGCGTGATGCAATTGCAAATATTGCAATAATAATAGTTCAAATAGAATAAGTTAAAAAGTATGCAAACTTGAAAAAATTAACTTACTTCACGTGGATCCGGCTTCCTAGAATTTTTCATGATCGGAAAAAAATTTCTTGATTGAGTTTAAAACCTAATTAAATATCAACATAATATTTTGTTCACGATTAAAAAAATGTTGAATGTTGGGTGAAACACGGAGAAACCATGATTGGTTTTTTGAAGGACAGTTGCCGCGCATGATGAAATCCTCCTCCGCTCCTTTCCTTTTACTATATCCCACACTGTCCCACAGCATTTTAAGCCAGTAAAACTACATGCGCTTCTTCTATTTTCTATTCTTCGCCGTAAATAGTTGTAATACTAAATGAAAATACGTATGTACGCACATGGTATTGGTAAATTGTAGGAACGTTGACCCCCGGAAGTTAAACATAGCCTAAAATTCGGTTTTCCTCTAATAATCAACAAATCAAAGGATCAAGCCCTCAGGTCTGTCTGTTCAAATTGACTAGTGAGTATCGTCTGTGAAGAATCAAATTGACTTGTATTTAAATTACATAAAACACTAAATAAGATGAATACGTAAAATGTGAATTACGAGTTTTTGGAAAGTAAGTGTTCTATTTGTATTTTTTTGAGAAGTCCAAAATGCGCTATTAACATATTTTTGAGAAGTCCAAAATGTTCTATTTACACGTTTTCGAATTGTATACAAAATGTTCTATTTACAAGTTTCTGAAAAGCGTTAAATGTTCTATTTACATGTTCTTGAGAAGTCCAAAATGTTGTAAAATTTCTATTTACATGTTTTTGAAAAGTGTAAAATGTTTTATTTACTGGTTTTTGAGAAGTCCAAAATGTATTATTTACATGTTTTTTAAATGTCCAATAAAATGCTCGATCTATATGGTTCCATATGATGATATGATCATAATATATTTTATTTGTAGATAATGCATTTTGTTTTTATCTATAAATGGAAATGGGTCATTTTGATTCTTCACAGAGAAGATATAAGATCCGTGGTGACAATGCGACATCTTAAAAAATATCTGTCATAAATTATTATTAAGTAGGTACTTAGCTTGGTTGGAAATAGTGTTGTAATTTGTTCACAATTGTTTGTGATCATTGTGATTTTTGGTTACGAGATTGTGCACAAACTGAGTTGTGCTCAATGCATTTTATTCATCGGAGATTGTGATTGTGAACGTTTGTGGTTGTTCACAAAACGTTCGTTAGCGGCGAGTGGAAAACCAGCCTAGTTCGTGTTTGTTCCTCACAGATTGTGAAACGTTTTGTGATTGTGCACAATCGAATTTCGCTAGTTTGTGTTTGTGATTGTGATTGTGAAGAACAATCACAAACTAAAAGAACAATTGTTGTTTGTGAGCAACTTACAACACTAGTTGGAAGTAGACCTTCTGAGTGTTAAGTACCCGACAATCATTTTTTGAAGTTGACGAACTATATAAATTGAAAAACCATAATCCAGTGCAGTACTAAACTATAATGAGCTTGTAATTATGACGCCCTACGAAACTCCTCGATTTTGGCCCCTTCCCCCTTAAAACCATACGATTCCGTATGTACATGATTAATACAAGGGACACAAAACAATTTTTTCCAGACCCCACGATACCCCAAATTTTATGACGCCATTGTTGCAAGCTCCCTAAACGGTAACGATGAGATGGTACAGAGCTTACTATACCATATATTATGCAGATACAAAATCCAACGAGTCCGAGTCGGATTCAATTCCGATTCCGATTCCGAAGTGAAAGTGAAGTAAAGCTATATCATTAGGGAAAAGTGTTTTTGGCTGACAGCTGTTTAGCTATAATATCATTTTTAATGGTGCCAGTATGCCAGGAACTTCTAACAGTAAAAATACTGACGCACCTTTTACAGATTATTTCTATGTAGTAATAAATGTGTGTATCAAATAAGTTATGCCGAGGCAGTTATTTTCAGAAATTCAAGAAAAATGCCTTGGTGCATTTTATATGAGTATGATGATGATGATTACAACTTCAACTACAATATGAAGCTTGCCAGGAATAAATGAGTTGGTAATTCCTATCAAGTCGAAGTTTTAATTTGGTTATTTAGGACTAACTTATTAGGCAGTTGAAATGATTTTAGCTCACAAGAATTGGCTGAGACGCAATACAAAAGATTCTAGCATAAAATAAAAACATATCGTCTGTGAAGAACCAAAATGACCCATATCCATTTTTAGCTAAAAACAATATCAAATATCTACAAAAATATTCAAATATGTCTTGAGAGCATTTAAATAGAACATTTTGCACATTTTCAAAAAACACGGAATTACAACATTTTGCACATTTTCAAAAACATGGAATTAGAATATTTTGCACCTTTTCAAAAACACGGGATTAGAACATTTTGCACCTTTTCAAAAAACACGGAATTAGAACATTTTGCACATTTTCAAAACCATGGAATTAGAACATTTTGCACATTTTCAAAAACATGGAATAAGAACATTTTGCACATTTTCAAAAACATAGAATTAGAACGTTTTGCACATTTTCAAAAACATGGAATTAGAACATTTTGCACATTTTCAAAAACATGGAATTAGAACATTTTGAACATTTTCAAAAACATGAAACTACTTAGAACATTTTGCACCTTTTCAAAAACATGTAAATATGACATTTTACTTTTTTGAAAAACATGAAAACATTTTACGTTTTTCAAAAACTCCCAATTAACATTTTACGCCTGTTTCTCGTTTTGTTTTTTTATGAAATAGCTTTTTTTGATTCAAACTTAAATTGGATATGGGTCATTTTGATTCCTCACAGACGATATATAACTTTAGCATACCTTACTATGCTACATTTTATGAAAATAAAGAAAATACCTTTATGAAACAAAACAAAAATTAAAATATTGTGTAGTGTAAGTTTTGCGGAGGGGAAGTACAATGTATTGATTCACTGTGCTACACTTTATTACAGTATCGATTACATTGCTACTAAAACGTCTGTACTGTGTTTATTGTAGAAACAACTTTGGACACCGTTGACCATTACTACTTCAATAATTACAGTATTATACCCCATATTGTAAGTTATTTATAATATGTAATTATTAACATGGCTAACCCCACAATTGAAGAAGGACATCATTGCTCTACAATATTATTTTGTTATATTTGTTAATGAACCTAATGATAATAATATAAGTTTGACTATATATGAACCTTGTCGAAGCTTCGAAACAGGTCGATCCAAGCAGTTTGTTGTTTCTTCATAACGGAGTTTTTTTTAAAAATGTGTATATTGCATTTTTAGTGCTCGTCCGGTTCGACAGCGTAAGGGTCCTTCTTCATTCCACAGCCAACTGGACCATGTCGTCTTTCCCAGAGTAGACGATGCTTTTGCTTCATAAATGCATAATTTACCTTGTGCATTGCACCTAAATCCCCATCTAGAAGGATGAAGGAAGGCATTGCAATAATATTAAATCAACTATTTGCATGAGAAAAAAACAAAAACTGCCCGTAAAATTTAGGACCCCGTTACCAACCGGAACCAGAACCGGAACCAGAACCGGAACTCAAGAATATCTATTTTGAACCTAGCAGTAATCATTTAAAATGAAACCGGAGCCGAATGGTTATATTATAGTGAATTAGGCAAATGGAAAATACTCACATTTCGAAAACCAATTCGCAGCAGCCGTTTCATAGTCTTCTTTCAATTGCATACACCGGGGTAAATGATCAGGGAATTCCTCACGAACACAATCATCCATTCTATACCGCAATATATTTAGTATCATGCTATCCACACTCTTGTCCCTCTTGTACTGCATGTCTGCCTCGTAAATACAGTCATACTCATCCGTATAGCAGTCGTCAATTGTTCGGACCCGGGGAAATTCTTGATGGTACCATGCATACTCCTTACGGTTCGGCTCCACGATATTTTCTGAAATCGTAAAAATGCAAAATGTGTGGACGTTAGTAACAAGAGTCAAAGAAGATCGTTTTGTATGACCTAGGTCATAGGTAGAAAATGAGGTACATTCGTCAGAAAATTCAAAGTTTTTAAATGCGTAAGTCATAAGTGACGATTTGCATTATCTGCAGGTCTACCTTGGTTGTACTTAAATAACACATGATATAGCACTGATTTAGCAGGCGAACACCTGGGGGCCACAGTCAGACGGCATTTGTCTTATACTTAGAAATTATGAGACAATGTAATTACATTATTACTGAATTAAAATTATCAGACAAACGTTTCTATGCCTGGGGCCTGTCTGTATTCAGACTAAAGCAGATCAGTCTGGTTCTGGTTTCTGGTTAATACGAACTCCATATTTCATACTCCATATCCACTGACCTCATTCCTCGAAATAATTTTATGACATTTGATACTAGTATAGCTTAGATAAATAACTACAGTTATAATTATGTATTTAAATCTCACCTCGAAACCAAATTACAGGTCGATTGAGGAATGCCCACAACCCCTCATGGAATTCCAATAGTTTCGACGGAGGGTAAATTTTCGGCGGAGGGTGATGTGAAGTAGGAGCCTCATTGCACGGATCTCCAGCCATTTTTATTTCAAGCTTCGAATGAAATATTTCTTCTTAAGTTTGCTTAATATTAAGAATTTCAACTTTGGGCCTTAACTTTTATTCTGTCGTCAATCGTAATCGTAACTGTAGTCGTAAGGAATCTATCCTGATATTTTTGTGAATCCGAATTCAATTCTTAAGAGGTGAAGAACACATCTGGGAATTCGAATGTTGGCGCTTCCAAGTCTTGCTTTCTCCTTCGAGTCGAGTACGAATTTTCACAATTTAATTTTAATTCCAACGCAACACCCTTTTCTTTTCAGCTTCGCCTAAGTAAGTATGCACTTATACTTATGTTACTTATTACTTATTGCGCCTCACTAAAATAAATCTGTAAGACCAATTAAGTACTTAAGATCATCATATTATAGTAAATGCTAACGCCTATGAACTGTGTACCTACCTAAAATAATTATGAATATAAATCAGATTAAATAGATTAAGATAACTCAGATTCCTGTAAATATGTAAATATGTAAAACATAAATATCGTGAGTGAACGAGTAAAGAACCGCAATGATCAATGAACCATACCCAATTTAAGCTAGAATTTAAATGAGCTATGTCAAAAAAGCACTAAATGAGATACATGCGTAAAATGAAAATTACCAGTTTTAAAAAAATGCGAAATGTTCTAATCACATGTTTTTTAAAAATGCAAAATGTTATATTTACATGCTTTCAAGATGATGGTCTAATTTTTTGAATTTGGTAGATCTATATTATATTTTAGTTTTTAGGAGAAAATGGAAATGGGTAATTTTTTGTTTCTTCACAAACGATATGGTTTTTGCAGTAATAATCATATTGTTTAATATTGTTTGCCAAGAATTTTTATAAGATAGATCTAATTATAAAATTAAGAAATGAATGTTTTGTATACTGACATTGAGCTGTACAGTTATTTCAATTGTGCAACAGTGACTTAATAAAGTTTTTCTCTCAGACTAGGAATTAGTAATCGCTTCTTTTGTTGTCCAGCTGTGAATTTATTTAAAAGTAGTAATAATAGTAGCCGAGGGTCCTAAGGGTGGTGGTCAGGGACTGTTGACTGTTGCCGTTAAAAGATAAGTAGCGGCAGAAATCGTTGTGTATTGATATTTATAGCCTATACTCCTTTTGATCAATTTTTTTGATCAATTTGTAAATAACCTATTTTGTAAACACTTAATGTTGTATGGGCTGACGCCAAATCGACTTAATTAATAAATTATTATTATTATTATTATAGCCTATACAGCATACAAACTATATATAATTGCAACTACTTACTAATTGAGTAATATTGGTTTTCAAAAAAATCTCTGATTGTGTCAAAAAATTACAACCTAAAAATAGGCATATATATATATAAAGATAACTTTATTCAAAATTACAAAGTTAACACTGACCTCCAATGAGGGTAGCCTAATAAGACTCAGTATGCGTAACAAAAACTTTTTATCAACGAGGAAATATAAATAGATTCATGAATAAAATGTATATTTAGTGTAGCCAATTATGTATTGGGAACTGTAGAAAATAGATGATGTTGGCAAATCTGTACTGATTTCTTCAGTACTGTTGTTACAATATCTTCAATAAGAAAGGACGTCAATGCTTGAGATTTCATGAAATCCATAAAAAATTTAGTAATAGTACCGCGAGCTCCTACGTAAAGTCCTGTCACCTCAATATCATCTAAGCCAAGTTTTTGTTGAAAGTATGGAATGCAGGAATCATAAATAGCTTTTTTCTCTCGATTGACGGTCGCAGCTTGATCCGTATCGCTTTGCTCCATTCTAACAGTGGGATCCAAAATTAAACCTTTTCTGGTCTGTTGGTTGTAAGCAATAATATCGACACGCCTGGAACCATCTCCTGTACACTCTACCTCTTGCAAAACCTTCCATCCAGATATCTTCATAGCATCTGCAATCAAACGCCTTACCGCATGATGTCGATTGTTACGTATTAACTCTCCCCGGGGACACTTTCCAAGAATATGTCCTAAAGTTTCTGTCTCGCTGCAACCATGTCTACAGCGGAATGATCCTTGGTCGGGTCGCGGGATTGCGTTAACAGGCATAACATTTCTAATCATTTTCAAAGCGTTGGTCCATTCAGACGAAGAAAGACCATCTTTTGAATGAATCAATTTATTAGCTTGTGGACAATCAGCAAACTGCATTACTCCTTGGCCTTTTTGAGGAAGTTTACACCAATTTTCGTACTCTAAACTTTTCAAATATTCCCGTATAGGTTTGCTTTTTTTACCACGCACTAAAAATGCTGTATCTTGTACTTCAGCTGGTATGTCCAGAAAATCCAAGCGACGCGCTTGATCAATTTTGAAATCCATAATTTCACATAAAAAAATATCAAAAAAAAAATAAATATCAAAGTGACTTCATTTTCAAACCCATATTCGATTATTTTTAAAATCTAGAACATACTTACATGAGTCCATGAATTTCTAAGGAGTGAATTTTTTAAAATACACATGTCGTTGTCTAATGTCCTGTAATAAAGTAGATAGGTAAGTACCTACTTACTTACCTACCTTACTTACACTGGACACAATGTTGTGTCCATTTACCCCACTAGAGCTTTAAAGCTTCTGAGTCTGAGTCGGTAGTCCGTCATCTGTTAAAGTACAAAAATGATGTATGATGTTGTTTGATGTATTCTGCCGTTCCTAATATCTAATTATAGCCAAAACTATATTTCATACAAATCTATTATTAATATTTAACAAATTTTTGTAACGTATTACTGAGTCTATTAGGCTACCCTCGATGGAGGTCAGTTGTTAAGTTTGTTCTTTTGAATAAAGTTATTGTTATATATAGAAATAAAACTTAAAAAAACAATCACTGAAAATCATGTCTCCCACGCTGAAGAATCTTGCGGTCTAGCGGTAACTATTACCAGTTTGTACGCAGTTATTATTACTACAAGAAAATCCTATACACTATTCGAGAGGCAATTAAAATAGCGATTATCCTTTAACATCTCACCTTAATAAGTTTGGGTTAAGTTACGTACTTAAGTAACTAGTAAAGCAAAAACAGCGTAAATTGAGAAAGTATAAATCTTGCCGATAACAAGATGGCTATAAGTAAGTAACTTGCAAATAGTGCCGTAATATTGTAAAACTATTGTAAGAAAAATATTGTATTGTATTGTAAATTAATATTGTATTGTAATTTTATTGTAATTGTAAATTACAATACAATTACAATATACAATTACAATTCGAACTTTTGGAACCTTAATTTGACCCCTAATTAGGATTAAATTACTGACTTGATATTTACCATGAATACTATCATGTAGATACACGATTTCAGCGTAAAACAAAAGGCTCAGAACACACTGCAGAAAATAAATTTGGTATTGTATTGTATTGTAATTGTAATTGTATTTACAATTTACAATTCTAATTGTAAATGTAATTTTATAAAAATACAATTACAATTACAATTTACAATATTACGGCACTACTTGCAAATTACCTTCTTACAAAGACACATAAGAAATCTAGTAGACATGGACATGCCGTTATATAGGAAGTTTAACTAGTCTTATTTACTTAATCTATTTTATAATCACATCATAAAAAATAAAACTCTCATTAATTTGTGGAAAGGCGAAAATGAAAAATGCACATTCTCACTTATTAGTCAGTTAGTTGACGGCTACGATGTAGAACGGAACGGGGCGACTATATGCTGGCCCCTTACTACTCATTGAGCGCGTATAAAATAAGAATTTTTGCATCAATTCCAAAAGATTGTTATTATCAATGTAATAAAAGTGTTGTTTTAAATGTCTTGTTTCCACTTTCCACTCGTCCTGATCCTGACTTCCTGACTTCCTGTCCTGACCCTGGCTTGCTGGCTGTCATCAGCATTAAATTAATACTTATATTTATCATTACATTACCTACGTACAACTAGGCAGGACAGAGGTAGCGAACAAAACATTACAGTTCCCCAAGCCCCAGCCTTCAAAGTTTTTCGAGTTGAATACTAATTTAGGGATTTCTCGTTCAGATGGACATTGGGTTTGG
The DNA here is from genome assembly GCA_949802685.1 of Dicyrtomina minuta. Classification (NCBI taxonomy): domain Eukaryota; kingdom Metazoa; phylum Arthropoda; class Collembola; order Symphypleona; family Dicyrtomidae; genus Dicyrtomina; species Dicyrtomina minuta. The sequence goes on along the minus strand of OX461809.1, from coordinate 12,149,751 downwards.
GTTTAGCCCGACCGAGGTTGACCGAAATCTGAGCTGAAATGAATCACTGTGGCATGCGATTAGTACTTTATTATTTGATTGGTATTTAAAACTACAATTAAAAAACAATTATTTGTCTCCATCAATACGAAATAACCAAACCTATATGCTATAATTAACGCGACCGCACTTATGCCTATTTTTTCGCTCAGTATGCACTTTTTGAAATTTCATTATGCTAAATTATGCTCATTTTTTCAGTCCATTATGCTTTTAATGCTTTTTTGAAATCTTTATTTGCTGTGCAAATTGTGTCCAAAATAGGTAAAAAAATCGTTTTAAGGGCCATTATGCTTTTTATGCTTTTTATGCTAAAAAAAAATTTTTGTGACGATTTCCTATTTAATAGGTTGCTAAACTGTTAAAAAACCGGCGACCGCATATTGAACACGTTGTTATGCTTTTTATGCATTTTGTGCATTCCGGTCGCCTTACATATGATCATTAATTCTCCTCTTTTATTTTAGATCTCAGCCTAATAATGAATAACTGACTGCATGTTGACTTTACGACTCCAACAAATTCAAATCGTTTTTAGTGTCACCAGTCACAGCCAACTCAACAGTTGTATTTATTTAAGGTCGTGATTTCGTGATACAGAGAATCACCCAATACAACAATATATAAGGTAATGTGTATAATAACCTACAACCTACATTAGTTATTTATGCTTCGCAGTGTAAAAAAAATACCATGTTATGTAAGTACACTGTTTTATGAAATCTTACGACATATTTGTTCTTAACTTAATCTTAATATACCCTAGGTTAAATGTCTTCTCTGTAAAACCAGAACCAGTCTCTGCTAAAGAGAATCGACTAAGTATAAAGCTAAACAACAAAACAAAGGTTAGTGTTTCGCCGTGGTTGTCATATTTGAAGTCAATATCCTTGTTGCAAATTATGTTTGCAAACTTGCAATAAAACATTAGTGCTATGTAAAATGTAAACTATCCGTTGTTAGATTAATCATTTAGACCACTATGTTACTGTGTTGTCAGTGTTTCTTGAGCCATATTTTGTAGTACTACTTCTTACGATTGCGACGATTTGTTGTTAACAGATGACAGAGCATAAATTGAAATTGTTAATCTCTTTATCCATTTAGTTAAGTACCTTATTAAGTTTTATTGAGTATCATTTTGATTGTATTAGGTTTAGGTAAACATTCAGTCGACATGAATGAAAAGAAAAGTCGACCGAAATCTCAAATCATGATGTCACCCCCACAGCAGCATCCAAATTGTTCATCATCACGAAAGCCCGGCTGTGATTCCCTCCCCTCTCATCGCTATGAAAATGAGTGGGAGATCAAAGAGGTAAAATATTTATAGTGTTAATACTTCTATTTTTACTATATTTCATTTTTAATATTTACTTACGGGAAAAAATTGGTTTGTTAAAATATTTAAAAAAGCGATGCCTGTAAACCTGTAATTGATTTTAGCATTTAAAAGTTAGTATTTAGTAAAGTGGGATTTTCATGAATTAAGTGTTGTAATTTTGTTGTTGTTATTGTTTAGAGAGAACTTGCGGAAGCTAGAGCTCGAGCATCCCAAATGGAGAAAACCATGAGATGGTGGTCAGACTGCACTGCGAATTGGCGTGAAAAATGGAGTTTAGTCCGTAATGAAAGGAATCAAGCGAGAGAAGAATTACGAATCGCAAAATTGCAATTAGATGAAGCTTGTAAACAAATGTCAGTTCTCCGAGGGGACCCCAGTGCACTGAGCGAAGTTGGTCTTGGTAGTGTCTTGTCTTCTTCCTCTCTGGCAGCTTCGATTCCCGGTCCCGGTTCCGGTCCTGGTTCAAGTGCCACTTTTAACTGCACTGGCCCCAGCAGTGGAACTATTGTTGGGATATTACCAAGACCGCCAGGGCATCCCAAGGGAATTCCACATCATCATCAACAGCAAGTGTCAAATCCAAATACGCACACGGCCATAAATTTATATTCTCACAATCAGACTGACAAGGCGGCGGCAGACAAGACTAAAATAGCATCGTTAGAAAAACAAATCACTATGTTGATCCTAAAATTAGAAGAATCCAACCGTGCCATAGTATTTGAGAGGGAGGAAAAGATGATTCTTCACCGCTCAGTGGAGAGGCTCCAGCGGGATGTGAGCGACCTACAAGAATTGTACGATAATCTCAAGAAGGAATTGCTCATCAGTGAGCTCCTGGACAAGGACGACCATGAAATGAGTGAAAGTGTGGAGGTAGACATTGACATTGAGGAGGCGGACGACGTGGATGAGGACGATATTACGGATGGCAATCAGCAGATCCAGCACCTCCAGAGAGACAGCTTAAGTCACTATGAAAATCCAGCCTCTATAATATCTACTACAAGTGCTACTACATCTGACAAGAACGAGAATAACGAGAGTGAGAACGAGTTTAATAGCGAATCTACTAACATTGACAAGCTCATGAATGACGGTACATCCATGGAGTCGGAAATCCTACAAATTATTGAAGCATCCGAAAAAATATTTGACTCAATTTTCGCCGAGACAAATTCAACCACCTCAACAACCACAACGACTAACAATAAGTCAAAGTTAGCACAAGAAAAACAGGACTCGGAAAAGTATCAGTCGGATGAAGAGATTATTTTTCCTGAGGAACCAGACGCGGCAGATAAAGCTATTCTCCCAGATTCTGAAAAAATTGAGAATAGTACTATGTCAGCAAGAGCAACAGAAGAAAATGAAGAGGCCGTCGTCGTAGTAGTCGTAGCTGCAAACATTTCAACACTTCAACAAAACCAAATAAGTGAAAATGAAGTAGAAACAGAAAAGGAAGTGGAGATTGATAATGAACAGAAATTTATTGAAAGTCAAGAAATTTTGCTTGTACGGAACCCTGAATGTGACCTACTGGAAGAAAAAAGCGACGCTAGTAAAGAAAACAAAGGTATGGTGGTGGATCCCAGTAGTGATCAACCCATTTCAGAACCGGATCCTTTGCTTTCGGATCCCTCAGCTGAAGCAGTGTCAGTGACATTATTGTCAGAGAAAACCGAAGCCACCGAAAATGAAGATGAATTTATTGAGGTAGAAGAACCAGAACCATCTGCAGCTACTCAAACAGAGCCATTTCCAGTTCGAGTTCCAGCCAACGACGAAACTAAAACTACAGCTCCAATCGAAATTGAAGTCGAAGAAACTGTCACCATAAAACTAGCTTCGGCATCAGCTGGAGTTTTAACATCGAAGATAATCCAAGATAACATCGACATCGAAGAAATCCAACCTTCTACCGTGGCAAACAGTGGAAACGATGAGGATCCCGACCAAAATCCTCAAACTGCCCACGGGAATGTCATCCTAAGCAATAGTGAAATGGTTCCAGACACGGATATGAGTGTTAGTGCAGCTCCTAATCCTAACCCTGCAGCAGTTACTCATGAAACTGAGTCGGTGGCGGTTACCGTTGACAAAACAGATTTAAAATCTCCCCCAGCTCCAGTTCCAGCTTCAGCTCCAGCTCCAGCTCTAGTGACTCCTGATACTAAAGACAGTTTGCTGCCGAAATCTATGACGAATGAAACAGTCAAAACGAGCGCGAGAATAGATCCTGTTAAATCTTCTATGAGAGCGACAGGAATTGTTCCTGCTGCTGTAAATATGGTTGAAAACAAGATTAAGAACAAGAAAGACTCCAAGGAAAAAGACAAAGACAAATCGGATGGTTCTAATTCGAAAAAAGGGAGTAAAATCAAATCTGCCCCAACAGGAGCTAAAACCAAAACCAAATAAAATAAATTATGATTGAATATAATATGAGAACTACCAACTACTTACCTATGCCAATAATGATTATACCAAAGTGTATTTTAGAATTTTTGTGTTTATTTTTTGTATATGTTTCTTTGATACCTTTCATCTTCTTACCACTTTCCCTTTCCCTTTTGTAAATAATAATAATAATGTTAATATTAAGTGTAACAAACAAAAAATGGCTCGCCGTCTGAATGTGAACAAATGCCCAAGTACTGAAAGATGAAAATTTTTATCAAAAACTTTCACAATTTCATATATATGCTATACGGAGTTCTTTGTAACCTCTACACAGGATGGAAATTTGAAATTTTCAAATTTTGAAGGTTTTCGATAAAAATTAACAACGTTCGCAATTACTTAGGCGTTTGTTCACATTTAGGCCACGCGCTCTACCTAATATATATAATATATATCAACCTCACCTCAAAAGACTAAAAATGGATAAGAAACAATGCATTTTCACCAAAAGATATTGGTTAGTATATAGTTATGATGCAAAAAAAAATTGCTCATATTTTAATACTTTGACTTATTTGTCGATATTTGCGTAGGATTTAATCTCTTGTCTTGTCGCTGTCATATTTCTACTTACTACATTATTACCTTGAACTTTTGACCTTTGACACTGGGAGTGCACAATCCTTGCATTATTATGTGTTGTATTATTTTATATTACCATTACCATATGAAATAACTATGCGGCATGAATACCTACCTACTTATTTACCACCGTGTACATAGAAATAGTTACCTATAGATATATATTCGTGCTTTGTTTTATTGGGTTTGTATTAAACCTACTTTGTTTAAATTAATTTATTTTGATAATATAATATCGTCTGTGAAGAACCAAACTGACTCATACCCAATTTAAGCTACAATCAAAATGAGCTATGTCAGAAAAACAAAATGTGAGACATGCGTAAAATGTTAATTAGGGGTTTTTGAAAAGTGTAAAATGCTCTATTTTCATGTTTTTCAGCAATGTAAAAGGCCCTATTTACATATTTTTAAAAAGGTGCAATATGTTCTAATTTCATGTTTTTGAAAAGGTGCAAAAATTTCTAATTCCACGTTTTCGAAAAGGTGCAAAATGTTGTATTTACATATTTTTGAAAAGTGCAAAATGTTCTATTTAAATACTCTCAAGACATATTTGAATATTATAAAAATGGAAATGGGTCATTTTGGTTCTTCATAGACGATATTAGGAATTGACTATAATATTATTTAATCTTTCGCCATACAGAGAGAGATTACCTATGATATGATATAAGACTTGCCATCTACTTACACGTTCTACATTTTACATCTACCTACATATTTTATCCTCAGGTCTGGTACCTTATAGAATGTAGTATTGAGAAATTATGCAATGTAATCCATGCAGTACTAACTTATTTTATTTAATTAAGTCGATTTGACGTCAGCTATCATTTTGGTATTATTTACAGATATTGTAACATCATATTATATTATTATATAAGGAAGGTATTATGTTTATTTTTGAAATGAAATTGTCTTATTAGAATATACGTAGTAAGTAACACGTATTGCTGCCTTATTTTGTTCCCTTCTTATATGCTAAAAATAACTTGGTGTGACTTTTGGTTGTCACACAAGAAAAATTTCAAACAAAAATGTACTGCATCGTCATCGTCAGTTCGCTATATTTGGAATTGACAGTATTATTGTTTGAATCGTTTATGTAATCATTATTATACACAAAAAAATGTACTCAAGTTTAAGTAATTATTTACATAAGATATGCATATAATTATATTATACATATGCTTCCGGTGGCCTTGCCCTTTTCTTGAGTTGTTAATTTTTTTGTGAAACAATTTGGTTCTCTCAAACTTGTGCTTTTGTATTGCCAGTGTATTTCTGCGTCACGTGCTTGTAGCAATTATCGTAATCATTTAGAAAGTCAAACAAAGAACAAAAAAAAAGGAAAAAAAATAATTGCACACAAATGAATCACAAATTAGTACAATCTTACATAATATAATTATACAGATAAAAATTTAAATAATTATAGAATTCAAATATATGAAAGTACTTACATAACTTAAAATGATAAGAAAAAGTATTTGAAAAACTTTAATAATATTATTATTGTTTATTTTATTTTCATTTATTGTGATTTGCAATTCATTATTTTATTTATTGATTTTAAAAACGCTTTTATTGTGCTTTTTGTCAAATGAAAATGTGAAGACTCGTGTTGATATTACATATTATTGTAAACTTTAAATAATGACAATATTTTTTTGTGATTTGAGTGCGTGTCTAATAATAGAATATTTAATCAGTTAAGCTTCATTGCAGCATGTTTATCCGGTACCGGTGGTGCACTGCCGGTGGTTTGTCAAATTATCATATTCATTATGGCGATAATTTGCAAAAGGATTTGAAATACTAATTTGTACGCGCGTCAGTGTATTACGTGTATGTATTATTAAAGTGCTCAAAAAATTGTAATGTTTGAATAATGATAATTATATAAGGTCAGCACTCAGTAAAAGGTTTAAAATTCGAAATATTGGTTTCGTTACATGTACTTTTTATTGCTGTATTAAGGTTTAGTCTTAGTCATTATATTTTTTAACTCGTTTTTTTTGAAAAGTGGTAATATAGGAGTAGCAGTAGCAGGGATGTAATGAATGGTTTTTGATTTTTTTCCAGCCCTAGTTTTTCAAAAAATTAGCGAATTTGAATTTCCCACCAAAACTAACATCATAATTTCATTTCGAGCGGTTACTCTCTGTAACTGTTAAAAGTACTTCATATCATAAAAGAAAGGGAGTGGCTAGTACGCTTATTTAATAATTTCAGTTTACAAAAACCATGACATCATTTAACATGCAAATCGTCGGTGAAGAACCAAAATAACCCATATCCAATTTATGCTAGAATTAAAATGAACTATGTAAAAAAAAGAGAGTTAAATAGGATAAATGCTTACAATGCTAATAACGAATTTGTAAAACGTCCAAAATGGTCTATTTACATGTTTTTTAAATAGATCAAAATGCTCTATTCATCTATTCACATGCTGTTTAGAAAGGTCAAAAAAATCTATTTACATGCTTTTTAAAAAGATCAAAATGCTCTATTTACATGCTTTATAAATAGATCAAAGTGTTCTATTTACTTACATGCTTTCTTGAATATGTTATTTTAATTTTTTGTTTAGATGGTGCATTTTGTTTTTGTTTTAAACTAAAAATGGATATGGGTTATTTTAGTTCTTCACAGACGAAATGCATTACATGTAATTTATTGCAAATAAGTACTTCAATTTGCAAAGTATATGGCAAGCATTGCAGCATTGCAAATTAACGAAAAATGCAAAGCTTGCAAACTAATTCTAGATATCCTTTTTACTCTTCCGGAACATTATATCAATGGGGTCGTCCCACAATGACGCACGATATTGATGAGTGATGACCAAGGTATGGGGGATTTGTTTTCCCCCTACAATTGTCTTCGAAACGTCACCATGGCCCGGCCGGCCCGGACTTGACTAATGGGGGGATTACAAAAATACCTAAAGCTGGCATGACATCATTTGGGGACGGCCACAAAATATAAAACTAACCTCCCAAGCGGGACATACATATTTTAAGCTCTGCTATAAAATCTAATGAACATGAGCCCTTCCTTGCCCATTGTTCATTGTTCAATACCTTCTTCCTTTTTTTTCATTATGTATTCGGTTTAAATTGTATTTTATAAACGTTTACGTTAGTAATAAAATATTTAATAAAATACCTCAATCTAAGGTAATTGCGTGTTGTCGAAAATAAAGTCGACACGCGGATTGCCATGAAGTGTAATATGGCAGCATAATAATTTTTATTTTAGGGGTATATGTCTATAGTTATTAGGTCAGGCAGCTATGAAATTTTGTAAACATATTTGGATTTAATTTGACTAGTGTAAAAAATGGTAAATTGCAACATTTGCTTAAATTTAAATTACAATACAAATACTATACAATCAAACCATTCGCAGTATTAATAATGTATTCGAATTCGAAAGTACGCTACGGTGCGTCGTTAGATTTTAAATAGCGATTTAAATGTTAAATAATACATAATAGGAAATAGGTACAAAAAAGGTGATTATATTTTTAAATTCGCCATCGCAATCTTCGTCAATCGTCAACCATGAGCGGTAACGGTAGTTGTATTGTAACTTTACTCTGTATTTATAACTTTAGGCTAATAAATTAGTCTCGAATTCTCGACTTTTCTCGAAACGAAACGGAGACAAAAGAGAAAGGCTAAAAGAAAAGGCAGGGCATATCGGTTGTTTTGGCTATTTAGACTGTTATAGTTATAGTGTTTTAGAAAAATATAGCTCATGAAAAATAGAAATATATGGAAAAAAAAATAGTCTATAAAAAAATGTCTGAATTTATAGAGTTGAGTTGTCTTTTATGTGGGAGTGAGTCAAAGGAATGTTCCAGTATTGAAATTGAGAACCAGCTCTCACTACTTCAAAATACAGTGGCCGGCGGCACACTCACGACGGATTTTGATAATAATAGCTGGGCCACGTATTTTTGTAAATTATTTAAACTCCCGACCTCTTCCTACGAGGACAAACTTCGGGGAGGTCTCTACTGCCAAAATTGTTCCGTCATGTTGAATTCAATCTACTCAATTAGTTCGACAATCGAGGACTTGCATCGTCAGCTCAATCTATTGAAATTAAATATTGAGGACGTCCTCATGAAAAATCCTCGTTTATTTGGATTCTCAATCATTGACAATCCGATGGGACATGACAATCTACATGGGAACTTCCCCTCACCTGGCGAATTCAACTTTTCTAATCAGTGTTTGAACAACGGTAGCGGTCAGCAGGATACTTTGGATTTGGACATTGAAGGGATATTCAAAAAATTAGTACTCAACTGGACACATCCATCAGAACATCAGTCAAGCTTTAATTTACCCTTTAATTTCAATACAGATGACTTTAGTGATGGTGAGAAAATACATATTTGTTTTGGCTTATGATTTTTCTAACTTAATATCATTATTGGTAAATCGGTTTCGGTTTACCACACTCGGTTTTTTCTTCGGGAATTTAATTTAATTAATGGTGCAATTTTAAAGCATGTCACGTGTATCGGTATTTAGGTCATTCATTAATTATTTTGTAAAAATAATCCTTATTTAATAGAAGCGGCAATTTTACTCGGGGGACAAAGTAATGATTTACTCCAAGAACTTGACGATTGCAATTACCAATTGGACTTCATCCCGTCAGAGGATCAAGTTTCCCCCCTTTCATGTGAAGATAGTATTAATGTAGAAGTCTCGTCCTCACGATTCCAGTCACAAGGACAGGCACTGCCGGAATTTTGTCATGGTGGATCTGACCCATTAGCAAAGGGAAAAGAAACCTCGGGTTCGGCTTCGGTTTGTGAAATCAAGGAAGTTTCCTGCGCCCTTCAAAAATTGACTTCAGAAGAAATCCAAAAATATACAAATGGAAATTCAATTATTATGTTAAAGAAAAGCCCTTCGTACGATATGCCTGAAGGTGGTAAAAAATCCGAAGCCGAAGAAAAAGACGTAGAAAAATTGGAGGAGGAGGAGATGGAATCATCAAATCTCCCCGATTCTTGTTCTAATGAAACTTGCTCAAAAATTATAAAAGATGAGTCTGATTTTTATCGTAAATGTCGGAACAAATTACATGAAGGTAATTTTTTTTCTTTAGAGTTATCATTTCAAATTACTTCTGGATTGTATCTACAGATTCCCTGTGAAGATTCAAATTGACCCACTTCCATTTTTATAGCTTAAAATAGAATGCGCTACTTAGGAAATTATTTTAAAAATCATCACCTTCAAGTTTATAAATTGAACATTTTACTCGCTTCAAAAAGATGTAAATAGAACATTTTGCACTTTTCTAAAAGGAGCAAATAAAGTTTTTCTCCATTTTCGAAAATTCTTAAACAGAATATTTCGTACTTTTCAAAAACTTGTAAATAAAACAATTCGCATATTGCAAAAACTTGCAAATAGAGCATTATATTTCGAACTTTTCAAAAACTCGTAATCATTAACATTTTGATTTTACGCATCTATCTCATTTAGTGTTTTTTTTTACACATAGCTCATTTTAATAGCTTATATTGAGTATAAAACATTTTGATTCTTCACGCACGATGTAATATATTTTCATTCATTCACCAAAGAACGATAAATTAAAATATTATGCAAATTTCAAATTAATTACTTAAGTATATGTAAATTTTATATTTCTCTCTTAGGGGTTAAAAAACCTTACGAGTGCAACGATTGTGGTCAGTGCTTCAAAGCCCCAGCCTATTTAAAAGATCATCAAAATTTCCACACGGGGAAGAAGCCACATCGTTGTTCCTCTTGCAATGTTCACTTCCACACAGCAAATTGTCTCAAAAGTCATGTTCGGACGGTGCATCGTCAGAAGGAGGGGGTTTTTCGGTGTGAGGTGTGTCAGGAGGACAGTTTCCCCACCAAAGTCGATCTCAATGTTCATCGTTCCTTCCATCCAGAACTGAATTTAATTCGACTCCAATGCTCTATTTGTGCTAAAACACTCCGTTCTGCTCGGAATTTGAGAAACCACATGAAAACTCACGACGGCTCTTCCCCCTTTGCCTGCACTGTCTGCCCTTTCAAATGTTCGAACCGAACAAAATTGGAGGAACACACTGAGCGACACAATTCCGAGAAGAAACTCCCATGTCCGGATCCAGAGTGTTCCAAATTATTTAATTGTCGAGCAAATTTGAAGAATCACATGGCGACGCATAATAAAAAGACGTACGAGTGCCAAACATGCAAAAAATTTTTTAAAACCAAGGATCAGCTAAAGAGACATGAAGGGATTCATTCAGGGACTAAACCATTTCTATGCTACGTTTGTGGGAAGGCTTACGCTGTGAGAACTTACCTTACAATCCATTTGCGATCTCATAAAAAAATTAATAAAAATGGACACGGTGCTGCTTGTTCCTCAATGTCGATGGCAGCTGCAGCCGCGAAACGGGAACGGGGGAAAGGGACAATTATTAACTAAGTCAAAAAAAATATATTCAACTTTTTGACTTTTACTTATATCGTCTGTGAAGGACCAAAATGACCCATATGCATTTGTAGCTAAAAGCAATATCCACTGTATCTACAACAATATTGAAACATGTCTTGAAAGCATTTAAATAGAATATTTTGCACTTTTCAAAAACATGTAAATAGAACATTTTGCACCTTTCAAAAACATGCAAATAGGATATTTTACGTTGTTGAAAAACATGAAAATAGAACATTTTACGTTTTTCTAAAAGTCCTAATTAACATTTTACGCATGTTTCTCATTTTGCTTTTATGACATAGCTCATTTTGATTCTAGCTTAAATTGGATACGGGTCATTTTGGTTCTTCACAGACGATATCTTTGGTTGTTTTTTTGTGTGTGTCATTGGCAATTATATAATAGTAGTGTGCGTATTAATGATTATAAGAAATTGGCTGTCATATTATAATATGATTATATACTTAATTTTAGTCTAGTTTGATGTACCATTGAATAGTCAGTCAAAAATCATGAAAATGAAATTATAGTCACTGTCACTTATTGTTATACTAAAAAATAATATTTAATATTAAATTGTATGCCTATAAGTTATATGTATTTGTGAATTTTAGTTCTTACCATTAATCTAGAATAATAATGAAACCTCGTTTGAGGACGGCAACGAACGATACTTAGGTGAAAGTTACCAAAAAAACTCCTATATTAATTGTGTAGACTTATTATATAGGAGGTTCTTTCTCAAATTTTAAATTACTTACTATATATTGTTCTATACTTACTGATATTTCCAATGTTAAAACTTTAAAGACTGTTTAGATAATTATTTTATTTGTAATTCATTTTTGATTTGAGAATTCTGTTGTATTAATATGTTACTTGTTTAAAATTTTGCATGTCTGTCTGTGTCTCTGTAATATATCATGTGTCAAAAATCGCCCATCGTCAGTGAAGAACCAAAATGACCCATATCCATTTCTAGCCAAAGCAATATCCACTATCTACAAAAATAATGAAATATATTTACAAATGCATTCAAGTGAAACATTTTGCAATTTTCTGAAACATGCAAATAAAATATTTTGCAATTTTCTGAAACATGTAAATAAAACATTTTGCACTTTTCTGAAACATGCAAATAAAACATTTTGCACTTTTCAAAATATGCAAATAGAACATTTTACGCTTGTCAAAAACTTTTAAATTAACATTTTACATCCTCATTATTTCGTGTTTTTCATGACATAGCTTACTTTGAATGTAGCTTAAATTGGATATGGGTCACTTTGGTTCTTCACAGACGATATCCAATTTAAGGTAGAATTAAAATGAGCTATATCAAGAAAGAAAAACACACGATGGGATAGATGCGTAAAATATTAAATACTAACTTTTGAGAAGCCCAAAATATTTTATTTAGGTAGGTAGGTACTTTCATGTTTCTGAAAAATGTAAAATATTCTATTTAAGTATATGTTTTTGTAAAGTGGTAAACATTCTATTTAAATGTTTTTGAATAGTGGAAAAAACTCTATTTACATTTTTTTAGGATTTTTTCATGATATTTTAAATTTTTTTTGTAGATGTTGCATTTTATTTTTAGCTGAAAATATGGAAATGGGTCATTTTGATTCTTCACTCACGATCTGTCACAATATATGATTATAATAAGTGTGCTGTATTTAATTTTGTTTCGTTTTGAAAGAACCGAATACGAATCCCAGTATTTGGAACTATAGTACAGTAGTATATGATATTATTAACTATTATGCTTTGAACTTTTATGTAATTAATTAATTACTATACTATTACTCTCAACTATATATAACGATAACTTTATTCAAAAGAACAAACTTAACAACTATATTATTCTATACTATGTAACTTCTGTATTCCTCTATCTGCATTCTTGTTTTTACACTTATTGTTTATTAATGTTTATTAACATTTAAGTACTATACGTTATGTTGCCTTTTTAATTTTTACACAACAGACTGCACACTGCACTGCATTTATTGTTTTTGGTATTCTTGGATAGTAGTGTGCGTATACTTAATAATGTATATTGTATATAAGTATCAGCAATCAATGAACAATCAACGTGGTTACAAACAATATATATTATAATAGTAATAATAATTTAATTTTTTGCAATATATGTTTCGAAAGTTGCGTAAAGCGCTTGCTAATGAACTCACTGTTACTTAAATACCTTCTGTCATGAAGTGCGACTAATCATTTAATTTACCTAGTGACTGTTAAAGCTATATTCTAAATTCTACATATTATTATTATGTAAGGGACGCGCCTAATGGTGATCGGGTTCATTCTTGTTCAACTTTGAAAATCTGTAACTTCTTTTGTACGTCCACCAGAACAAAGCTTCATGTTTCAAAATAATAAGCACTAAATTTACTATGAGCTGTAAAATTTTTAGAATCCCTACTTGGAAATGTTTTAAGTCACTTAGGATTTTATGCAGCAAGTTCAAAAATTCTAAAAGTCAACGAAATGCCTTATAGGTGATCATATGATTCCAAATGGTGATCATGCAAAAATAGCATTGATATCATAGGAAATGTTGGTGCCCTTTAGGTGATCACTTGCTTCCTATACGTGATCGGGTTGTTTAGCATTATTTTCATAGATAATGTTGAAGACTCGTGACGTTATGATAGAAATTGCCCTTCAGAGGTTTCCTTAACACTTTTTAATGAAAACTATTCACATTATAGAGCCCAAAAAATTATTTGCAGCAAACTGCTTAACCTATGTATCAAATTCAATGGAAATTCGTATGTATGACCTCTTTGACCTTTGCAGGTCACACAGATAGACAAATTTTTAATGATTGTCATAAACATAGCTAAGTGCTGTTATTGTTAAGTACCTATTGCAAGTCAAAATTGTGCCGCCATGATGTGTTTTAAGGATTTAGCTGGTGATCACGTATATGCATACTGAGCTGATCACCATTAAGGCTGCGATCTTAAAATTTTGCACTTTTTGATTTTATTTATTTTCAACGGATCCAAAGGAGGACAAAGTTGAGTAAGGAGTTATTTTTATTGCTAATGACTGTAGTTAACAGTATATGTGCACATTTCAAACCAAAACCTTAATTCACCCAGAATTTCGAAAATTGAAGTTACCAAATTAAACTTTCGGTTCCAATTTTTTTGGAATACCAGGTTCATTAATTTTCTACGGTATGAGCTTTTACATATTGATGCTATAAATTATATGCCAAGGAGTTAGGACTATAAACTATCAATGCCAACTAGTCAGTGATTTCTGACACAGCTTGTCTTTTAACGGCAGACACTGATCACCATTACGGCGTGATCACCATTAGGCGTGTCCCTTTACATTAAATCGGAAGATCGAGAAACATTTAATTATAATAAAGATATGCGACGAGATGCATTGGTAAATTGTTTACATTATTTTACATTATTGTATCTGTATGCTGTGGTACTGGTCCTAAGTCTTTAATGTCAAAAGTATAAAATAAGCGGCTGCTGTAACCAAAATCTCGTATATTTATTTAAAATGCTTTTAGTTTTTTGACTTGCTTATAAGTACAAAACAGAATTAAAGCAGTCCAAATCCAAGCGGCCGACAAAATTTGCTCTCTCTGCTCTCCATATCCATCTCCAATCTCCAATGTTATTTAATTTTAGTTTTTATTTTCAACGATTTGGAATTATTATTGGGGCACCGTAGGTAAAATAATACATATCTCTAGTCTCTAGTTCTCGTTCTCTAGTCTCAAATCAGAGTCTCAGCCACAGAGGTATATTAACATAGAGAGAGGACTCCTATCTCTTTGCATGTATTTTTCATCAGATCCCATGAATGAGTTTGTGCCTAGTCGGTTTACATTGCAGCAGGAATTAGCTGCAGTAGCGACGTCTTCATTTTTGGTAAGAACTACGTTTCCTTTGCTTTTCCCTTCTGCCGCATAGGCGAATAGATTGCATAGGGGGGCGTGCACCAATGACGTCTGGATTTAGGGGAGGGAGAGCGGTACGACCTATTCAAACTTGTCGTTACTAGGACGCTACATTGTAGATGCGCTAAACTAGGGGAGGGAGGAAGTAAGAACCTTCTTCTTAAACGTCATTGATGGATGCACCAATGCACTTCTAGCCAGCAAGCCTTCATTTACTTAATCCTAAGCAGGGCTCAGTCTCGAGTCTGGATAAAAGACAGATGGCGTTTGTCCCCTGTCTGCCTTGCTTTTTACGGGGAGTACTCTCTCTATGTTAATATACCTCTGTGGTCTCAGCTCAGTCTCTGGGAGTCTTGAGCACAGATATAGACTTAATATAGATACCCGGGTTGAGGTTGAAACTGTCGAATGCAAGGGGCAACGCACCATCTGTACTTAGTACCTTTTCCTAAGGAAACTCAAGCTTGCAGCACTGAAGCATTTCACCTTTCAAAGATGTCTCTGGGGTGTTAAAGTTAACATTTGTAGCTGCAATAGTTATAAGTACTAAGTACTATACCACCAAATGTAAATACTGGGAACCGTAGTCTTCGGTTGGTACATGGCAGAGTATCCTAGCGATCAGCAAGGAATTGAATCGGAAGACGTTAGCAGTGCTGAAGGTTTCAAAAGCAGATGCCGCTGCCGCTGCTACATTTCGGTGCAATGATAAAGTATTACCGGCAAATTCATACATGGGGTCCCGAAAAAAATACATGGGAAGAGATTACACTACTCTATCTATATTAAGTCTATATCTGTGGTCTTGAGTCTCTATCTATCTATGCGTGGAATTCATGTGAAGAATGCAATGAATGCATACTTATTTTCATCGTGAAAAAAGCGGGAATTTCAAAAGTGCCAGGTAGTATAAAAAAAGGTACAAAAGGTATTTTGAAAAATTAAGAATGTCAACAACGGAAAACGGAACAGAATAGAATCTTTAACATTTTAAGTCAGAAGTCTTCCAGATTCCAGAGACAATAGTTAAAAATCTTTAAAATTTCTTTACATTTATTTGATCTAATGACTATTTACGATTTCTCTGTAGTAATGTCGAAAGCAAGGATGTGAAGTTGTTTTACCTTCATCAGCTAAACATTAATTATCAATGATTAGTATTATAGCATATAATCTGTGATCTGTGGACAAACACCAAAAAAGTAAACTTTTACTAGTAAGTATTTAGATTTAAATACCTGAATTTTTTACTTCAAGTAAAAAGGAATTAGCTTTAAAGACATAGTATGTACTTTTAAATGCTCAGTATTTAAAAAAGTTCTCTATCCTTTCAAACCAGAGGGCCAGCCAGTAGCCAGGGAACTATACTATATCATGGGTCAACCAAGTTAACTTTTTATGAAAATCTAGTCCCAAAGTCGTCATCGTTCCGATGTACTTAGACATAACTTTTCAATTGTAGTTGAATTACCAAAGTATTTAAATCTAAATATTGCTCACTGACAGCAATGTACAATTTGTACTTATTCCGAGCACAAGTTCCATTTTTTCAGCGTAATGTTAAATATGCTATACTACGGGCAGAGAGTTTTGGCAATAAAAAATATCTAGTTGGGATGATCTTATAGTGAATAGTCTTAACAGACAACAGACAACAGATGACAGAGTAAATTACAGTTAAGCCCGTGTTGATGACTATGACTGCCAGTTCACGCTTCCTTTTTTAATTTATTTTGTGTACGTGGAATTGTTCAGTAATTAATAACTACAGAGGACTTTAGTAAAATAACTTTGTGCCTATGAAGTAAGTTATTTAAAACTAGTTACTTATTGTTAGTAATACAAGAAATATTATATATACATATGGAACATGGAAATACGGTGGAAATACCCTTTAATATGCTATGCATGTTATGCCTTACAGCCACTAATTGTATCTTGTGTGTATACTTTTAATTTTAGTGTAAGTACAACACGCACTTATTATTGATTAAAAACGGAAACTGACTGGCAATTGACTGGGAGTGATGGTGCCAGTGTCAGTGCCAGTAATGCGACCTGTACGAAAAGCAAAACGACAGCATGCGTCTTTAAAAACTTGTTTCGAAAATAACGAGGGACACATTAGAAAGGACGATGAGCTAAATGAGCTCAACCCAGTTCCGGTTCCTGCCCCGGCCCCAGCCCCAGCAAGAAAAACAGCACTAACAGAAATAGAGGGGAAAACTGGAGTGAAGCAGGCATCTTCATCGACCTTAGCAATATCGTCAGCACTGACACCGAAAAAGATAATCGAAGAGTCATCGTCATCACCTTGCATTTTAAATATATACAACTCTGACTCCAAATCTAAATCTAAATCCAAATCCAGACATGAGCAAGAAAGCTACTGCCATTGTTTAATCTGCTTCAAATTTTTTCCGAACCTGTCAGAGGGGATTTTGGATGTTAGTGACTTTCAAGAGTATGAACGAATGTTTGGGATTGTGTCCAAGTTGCTATTGAATGTGAATTCGGATTCAGGCGAAAATAGTAGTTTGGGTACTCAAAGACAGATACAGAGTAGTGTTTCGGAGGATGACGACGAGAATAGTTTTAATTTCCTTGTTGATCCATTTCCATTCTGCTCCACGTGTCAGGATTTAGTTGTTAACTTGTGCTTGCTGCAAGAAGATTTGGAGTCTATTCGGGAAGAAATTAGGGTATCTGTTCAAGATTTGACTTCTATGATCATTAATTCGTCCACAGCGCTAATATCAACTCAAGACAATCAAACCAGGAAAGAGCTAAATGAGAAAAACTCTGTTATCATTAATTTTGATGAGAAAATCAACTATTTTCGTAAAGCTACTATTGAAAAACGTAAACCTTTGCATCAGTACTATTGTTACTATTTGTATATGTCGTCTGTGAAGCACCAAAATGTCCCATATCCATTTGTAGCTAAAAGCAGTATCAACTATCTACAAAAAAATTCAAATATGTCTTGAGAGCATTTAAATAGAACATTTTACACTTCTCAAACACATGGAATTAGAACATTTTGCACCTTTTTAAAAACATGGAATTAGAAATTTTTGCACATTTTCAAAAGCATGTGAATGGGACATTTTACACTTTTCAAAAGCATGTGAATGGGACATTTTACACTTTTCAAAAACATGTAAATAGAACATTTTACACTTTTCAAAAACTCCTAATTAACATTGTACGCATGCTTCTCATTTTGGTTTTATGACATAGCTCATTTTGATTGTAGCTTAAATTGGATATGGGACATTTTGGTTCTTCACAGACGATATTTGATATTACTATTTTGTAGTGTTACACAGTACTGTAAGACTGCATCTTGGTGAGATAAAGACTTTAGTTATTAAGAGGAATAGAATATAGAATCCTTTCCTCAAAATATTAAAAAAAAAATCATTTGTAACTTTTTTGCAGACCGAAGGGTTGAGCCTGGATTTCCAACTGGAAATAAAGAAGCTAATCTACCAAACATTCCAGCTGTGATATCCAAAGAGGAAAACGTCCAAGAATACAGCCAAGACACTCATCACAACCATCCCATTATCATTCGAACTGTTTCTCAAGACTCTGCAGGTACAATGAATGGAGAATTGGAAATTGACGCTAATAACCCTGCACAACGTGATGCCAACGGCAACACAAACGAAAATTGCAATAGAAAGCGAAAAATGACGAAAACAACTCCCCATTCAAAACCAAAAGTTTTAGGAACAATAAAAATCCCAAGGAAAGTGAAAGAATCCTCAAACGGAATATTTCTGTATGAAGGCTTTCAGTTCAGGAGTGTTGGAGATAATTTGTTTGAATGTTGTACTTGTGATATTCGGCTCAAGAAGCGTGCCATGCAAACACATATAATTTATTCTCATCGAGGTTGGTTTTTGTCTTATGTTTTGAATCGATTTTATTTTCATTAAAATTATGCAAAATTTTATTCTTATTCAACATTGTAAAAAGAATTATTGTAAGTGCTAAGTTTCTTGTAAAATGATTTAAAATGTATTTTGTGTGACTATTTTAGAGAGAGAAAAATATCCATTTTCGTGTTCAACTTGTGCCATTGGCTTTGAAACGGAGGAGCTCCTACAAGGCCATCTGAAAACCCATAAAAGTCATAATATTATGGAAAAAATAAAAATGGACTCCTCCCAGCAAGAGGCTTCTTTTTCCTTGGAGATTGACAGTGAATCTTGTGATTCATGTAATAAAAAATTCGCCACTAAACAAGACCTTCGGAGACACTCATTTAGTCACAGTGGAGGGGTTTCGTATGACTGTAGTCATCCCAACTGTGGGAAAAGCTATATTTACCATAATGGTTTCCAAAGCCATTTAAAAACACATGACGTAGCGAAAAACGTAAAACAAACGCCAAAATTTAAAAAAGAAAATAGCCAAGGGACTCCTTCTACACGTCAACGGCCAGTTTACTGGAAGAAATGTAAATTCTGTGGGAAAAAATTTGCGTTCAAGGCAGCCTTCACTATTCATGTGCAACAGGCTCATAAGGATGTTGCTATGAGGGAAAAGCACATGGAGATGAGTAATTCACCTGAAAACGAAGTCATCATTTCCGTATCCGACTCCGATGAAGATTATATTAATGATCCTAATAACGACGACGGCAAAGATGCGGATAAAAATGAAGGAGTGCCTACAGTACAATCAGCTCAGTCAGTTTCAAATGTCATTGATGAGGAAACTAATGCAATTGGCGAGTCAGACAGCGAAATGTGTCCTTCTGCTGCTTCCACAGAATATATCACACTCACAGTGAATAATGATAGTAGTGAATCGGATGCGACTCAAGATGGAGGACAGACGCACCTGTCCTCAGGAAATATTCAGTTTCATCGCGTTGTTCTATCTGCAGATCCAGTATTGTTACATCATCATCATCACTCTTCCCTCCAAGAGACAGAATTACCCCTACTTAATTCCATGCCTAGTGCAGGAAACTTTTTGGAAGTTGTGCGTGAGGATCCAAATGGTGTACACACGACTGAAATTGTTCAGATAGTTCAAATTTTATAAGATTATATATGTACGCGTCACACGAGGAAGTATAAAAATATTGTAGTGTGGGCAGTTTTCATTTACATATTGATATTATAATACTACAACCTAATATGAATTTATTTTATTTCGTAGACATATTGTTTTGATTTTTATTTTCACACAGGACAGACAACAACATGGCAAAAGAACTATTGTACAATATTATGTTGATAGCTATTTCACCGATAAAGTACAAATTACATTGTTAGATAGATTAGATTAATCATGATTTATAGTGAATTAACTACACCACAGTCAATAAATATAATTTTTTTAGCTACATAAATTATTTAATTGATAATTAATTATTTAATAAATTATTACAGACACTACATCCAACAGCTTGACGAAACGATAATACCGATTTAAATAAATTCCTTTTTTTTTTGCAATTAATTTAAGTAAGAAAAAACAAAATTTTAATCAACCAACCAACCAATATGAACTTTAACATTTATCCTAGGTAGAATAAAATATCAAAGTAAAATCAATGTCTTAAATTTTTAGTCAGTAGAACTTGAACATTATAGCTCCTGCTTGACCTGTGGTCCACCATACTTTTTCCGTAAAGAGTCAATCAAGGCTGGTTCCAATTTTTGGAATAGTGGCTTCACCTGTATTTAAAAAAACAAATCAATTATTTTAGGCAAAGAAAAGACAGGATATTTGAATAAACTATAATAATAATAATATATAAAACTTCAAAACATTCAAAAAAAGTATTCTTTACTTGGCCAATTTTATGTCCTGCTGGAACAAATTCCTGTAAATGCATAGAAAAGAGGGGCGCCGGAACATTCAATTGGAAACAAATTGTTTTGGACGTCTCAGGCATGAAGGGCTCCAGTAATGTTGCAATGAGGAATACAATCTGAGTCCCTAAACCGCATATCGTTCTACATCTTGGTTTACTGTAAATTATATTTTTTTAAATGTATTACAATTCCGGTTCCGAACACAATACGCAACAACTCGCAACAAAATTTGGTATAATTTAATGGAATGGTTTGTTCGTTTTAAAATCTAAATACAAAACAAATCAACTTACTCTTCTTCATTTTTATTCAGCTTCCAAGGTTGCTGTGACTGGAAATACTGGTTGCCGATTTTAGAAATGGATAAAATTTGTCTAAGAGCATCTTTCATTTTGCACAATTCCTGCAGTGCAACATAATTGGAAATATCTTGATTGATTTGAGCTACTACGTTGTAGTCTTCATCCGTGAGTTGCATTTCTGGAACAGTGCTCTCAAAGAATTTTTCCAGGAAGGAAAGTGACCTATTTTCAGTCATTTATAGCAATATTAAAATTATGGATTTAATTAAAGGTTCATAACAGCATACAGCACTGCTCGTGTGATGCAATTTCTTTTTAAAGTAGTTTGTTCTACCGATTTATGAAGTTGCCCAAGTTGTTCAGCAATTCACTATTATTTTTAGTCATGAAATCTTCCCAGCAGAAAGCTGAATCTTGACTTTCTGGACGAAGATAAAGTAGGTAGAACCTCCAGACATCCGCAGGAATCCCTGCATGCGATAAGAATAAAAATTACAGTTCTCGAATTTCAAAATTAAAAAACAAAATGATCATGGGGATATTTACCAAATTATGTACCTGTACTCATAGCATCATTTCCAAAGACACCATATCCTCTACTTTTAGAAAACTTGCCATCTTCATAATTGAGATATTCTGTAGCAATGAGATGCTTGACCATTGTCCAAGGTTGTTTCGTTCCGAGCTGTGAGGCAGGAAATAGTATTCCATGGAACGGCACATTATCTTTTGCCATGAATTGGTAGTAATCAATGTCTGCATCCGGATTGAGCCACCACTGATGCCAGTTCTCTGTGTAATTAGCCGTGATACTAATGTACCCAATGGGAGCATCAAACCAAACATAGAAAACTTTATTCTTATATTTTTCCAAAGGAACTGGAGTTCCCCATTTCAAGTCCCGGGTAATACAACGCTCTCGGAGACCTTCACGAATCCAGCTTCGGACGATGTTACGAGCATTCGGTGTCCACGCCTCACTCCTTTTCTCCACCCAATTAGCTAAATCCTCCTTCTCAACAAGTTCAGGCAAATCCAGAAATACTTGATCGCTGCTCTTGGTCACAACATCGCTGGATCCACAAATTTTACACCTCGGATTTTTTAACTCAACGGAATTTGTGAGTCGGCTACATTTATCACACTGATCCCCACGAGCGTCATCATAACCACAGTTAGGGCAAGTACCTTCCACAAAACGATCGGAGAGAAATTTCTGGCAGGGCGAGCAAAAACATTGGAGTACAGGCATTTCTTTTAGATAACCATTTTCATACAATTTCTTGAACATGTCCTGCCCTACACTATAAAAAAAGTAAATTAATGTTTTTACTTAATGAATCTCGCGGATGGAGCTGCACAAGCAAACATATCGTCTGTGAAGAACCAACATTACCCATATCCATTTTTAGCTACCAACTATAGTAACCCACTATCTACAAAAATATTCAAATATGTCTTGAGAGCAATTAAATAGAACATTTTGCACTTTTCAAATTAACGTAAATATAATAATAACAGGGTTGGCTCCTTAAATGAAGTCTGCAAGCTCGCTAAAGATTCCCTACTACGCAGAACTTCGACTTCAGACAACTCAATTATCTACAATTTATATAACTCTTCCATTCTTAGTCAGTCATATCTATGTCCCCCTGCCCTAAATCTGTGTTAATGCTATGATATCTTATTGTATTAGCTTCACTATTGTTAATAATTTTATTTTATCTTTGTCTACCTCTATTAAGATGTTTATTTCTGGTTTGGGAATAACCCCTTACTATTTGTTACATTAGCACTATTAATTGTTGTTGCGTATATCTCTACTTTTTGTTTGTTATAAGTTACTCTGGACCCATTGTGTGTCTGTCTATAAGAAAATAAATAAATAAATAAATAAATAAATAATATTTTATGCTTTTTAAAACCATGAAATAAGAAATTTTTGCACCTTTTTAAAAACATGAAATTAGAAATTTCTCACCTTTTCAAAACCATGAAATTAGAACATTTTGCACCTTTTCAAAAACATAAGATTAGAACATTTTGCACCTTTTCAAAAACATAAGATTAGAACATTTTGCACCTTTTCAAAACATGTAAATCGGACATTTTACATTGTTGAAAAACATAAAATAGAGCATTTTACACGCTTTGCAAAAACTCCTAGTTAACATTTTACGCATGTTTCTCACTTTGTTTTTATGACATAGCTCATTTTAATTGTAGCTTAAATTGGATATGGGTCATTTTGGTTTTTTGCCGACGATATGCTATTACATTATTAAGACAAAAATAAAGATTTATTTTTGTGTTCGCATACGATGTCTGCTGAGAAGTTGTGGTACGACCGAAATAGTCAAATGAGATGTTGAACCACCGATAGATTTCATCATGAAGTTTATGATATTTGTCACATATCTGTTGAGGTGTGAGTCGTTCTTCCAGTGCTTTTGTTTCCGTCGCCGTCCCATACTCATCCGTCCCACAAACATATAAAGTATTCCTCTGTCGAAGACGACAGTAACGTGCAAATACATCAGCCGACAAAACACATCCAATAATATTCCCCAAGTGTGGCACATTGTTCACATAGGGTAGAGCGGATGATACCAAATAGTTTTTCTCTCCAGGGAAGGGCAAGCTGTAGTAAATTTTAAAGTACAATACTAAAATTATACAGCATTCATTTTCAATACAGTAAAAAATAATTTCAAACAAACTATCATGTAAATCAAAACCCTTGCTATTCTTACACTGAGCCAGCTCTCTTGCTCTTCTGCGTCGTTTTCACAACAGGCTGCGCCCAAGAATCTTTTGCAGCTTTCAAATCATCCGCAAGAATTATTTTCACATTTTCCTTTTCCTCGACTGGCTCCACTTTAGCGATTCTATCACCAAAAGTAGATTTAGGTGCTGTTGGATTCCCTGACATAGATAGACCAGTACCTATTTTCCCTGCTGACGGCTTTAATTTCTTGACTGCTTTCTGTTTCAAGTTTGAAGAAAATTGAAAAACAAGAGAGGCATAATAATGTTAACTTGCAGCCTTTGGAATTTAAAAAAATTATATGATTATTTATACTACAAACGACTTAGCAATTAATAATGTGAAAGCTGACTAGATTGGTATTTACCGTGTAGTACTCAACCCCAAGTAGCTTATTGAACCACTCTTTGATCTTCGGACTGGTTTCTACAATGTTATCATTAGAAGCTACGAGTGGGTATAGACATGCCCAAATGATAATATCCTCAAATCCAGCACTCTGAAATCAGTCATTAAAAATACTTTTATACTTTTTAAGAAATCCATTACAATACCTATATATTGGTTATCGTTTTAGTTTGAAATAGTGGACAGTCAGTACAAAAAGGAGAACAGTATTTGTTTGCTATTATATCGTCTTCGAAGAACCAAAATGACCTAAATCCAATTTAAGCTACAATTAAAATGAGCTATGTCATAAAAACAAAGTGAGAAACATGCCTAAAATGTTAATTAGGGGTTTTTAAAAAGCGTAAAATTTTCTATTTTCATGTTTTTCAACAATGTAAAATGTCCGATTCACATATTTTTGAAAAGGTGCAAAATGTTCCAATTCCATGATTTTGAAAAGGTGCAAAATGTTCCAATTCCATGATTTTGAAAAGGTGCAAAATGTTCCAATTCCATGATTTTGAAAAGGTGCAAAATGTTCCAATTCCATGATTTTGAAAAGGTGCAAAATGTTCCAATTCCATGATTTTGAAAAGGTGCAAAAATGTCTAATTGCATGTTTTTGAAAAAGTGCAAAATGTTGTATTTACATATTTTTGAAAGGTTAAAAATGTTCTATTTAAATACTCTCAAGGCATATTTGAATATTTGTGTAGGTAGTTGAAATTGTTTTTAAGTAAAAATGAACATGGGTCATTTTGGTTCTTCACAGACGATTTGCTGATCTGGTCATTTATAGTTAGTGTAACATAAACCCATTCAAAATGTTTATTACCGATCCAGCGATAAACTTTTGCTTCGCTAATAATTGCTCCACCGTGCTCAAATTTTTGATGAGATCTCGTTTTATACCATGGTCAGAGTCACCTTTTTCATTCAAATAAGATGTTACTGATGGCTGCAAAATAATATGAAGAAAAAAACTCTCATTTTTCAAATATTACGACCAATTATAGCCTTAGCAACATATAAAACCTCAATTCATGCATGATAAAGTGAATTAATAGTATGAATAAACCAAGTAAATCAAGTTGCATTTGTCAGTATTGCTCAAGTTAAATGATAATTTAGCCGATCCAATCGAAGTCGACTACAGGATCCCAAATATTTGAATATACTTACACCCAGTGTATGTGCTTCAAAATGACGATATTTCTCCAAAGAATCTGAAATAGGGATCTTAGCTAGTTCCATAAGGTACAGTACAGACGAATTCATATCAAATAGATTAATTTCATCAGATATTGTATTGATTTTTAAAATAGGCAGCCTTCGCTTCACCCGTCCTTCCGGAGGCACTGTAATTAGAATAAAAAATAAAAGTAACATTATAGCTAGACCATCAAAAGAAATAATCCAACATCGTAAGCTTTGAATAAGTAAATGCAAAATTGAAGGATATTGATAAAGAAAGCCGGACTTCCAACTATCATATAAAAGATTGCTGCCAACTTAAATTAAGAGTGAATTCGGCAAATCTTTACCAGCGCGCTTTGCTTGTATATCATGCTGAGCTCCACATTTTTCCTTACTAAACAAATTTTGTGATATCACTAATCTTATAATTAGCTGCTAAAGTCATTTCTATCTTTCCGTACTATTTCTGACTAGTGAGACTGGTATCTTGGTAATTTTTCACGTATGCACATTTGTTGCAAAATTGTAAAACTTGGGCCTAAATAAACAATAAGGATAAAAATAATAGAACTTTACTAGAACTATTAAGGAAGCAAGTATATCCCATACGGAGAACGCCCGCATGCTTACAATAAAAAATTAGTCATTTGTTGTGAGATTTACGTCAGAAAACATTTAAAAAAACGTATTTAAGTGTTGAGTGATGCAACATAGAGCCAACTGTAGCTACAACGCCGGTCATATTGACATTCCATATTGAATATACAAGTATCGCATATCAAGTAGGAAAAAAAAATGGAAATCCAAATATTAAAAAAAGAAAGAAAAGCAAATGAAGGAATTATTGTCTATTTGAAAATTTAAGACTTACGGTCCATAATTTCGAGTTTAACATTTTGCTTAGTTCTTAGTGCAGCAATAAGAACCTTCAGCCCGGCTGGATTATTCGGATTTGTAATTAACAACATTTCGGGTTTAATTGCTTACTCCAACTTCACACACAACTAGTCCGGTTTCAGACCAAACACAGCAGACTGTCGCACTCACACGGTCACACAGGCACCTGGTAATCACACAGGAGCCCTGAAGGACGTAAGGAGAAGGGCTTTAATGACAAACGTCCACTAGACTTAAACTAACTGTTACGCAGCACTGCATACTTTTAACTTCTACACTAGAGACTAGAATACTAGAAGGACTTGGGTTTGGGTAATCCAAAATTGCACCTTCAGGGGTTGTTCATAGACGGCGTCGACTAAATTCTGTCCATACTTGCACTCGTAGTCGGAGGGTAAACTTCTATTTCCAATGTATTACAGCATGCCCTCAATACATTAGCAGAACTACCGGTACTGACTATAATTTAACGTTATTAACGGACAGCCCCTGACTAGTGAGACAGGGTGAAGAGAAGGCATGTGGCTTCAATTTCATCTACATTTTCATTTTTTATGCACGGACCGAGATTGCAGATTTCGCATTGCTCGCAATATTCGAGGAATAGTTAAGAGTTGAGGCTTGAGGAGGCCACGAATATTCACCGGAGTTTTGAAATTTCGCGGTTAGAACCACTCAAGATAATATTATTATATACTTTTTAGGTACTTTTTAAGTTAATCATATCTATGGCTAATAAAGCAAAGCAGAGTAGCAGAGCAGCAGAGTAGAGCCCCTGAGCTGAGCTAAAGAAGTTAGGGATTATCCACAAATTATGTCATCTAAAAACCCCCATTTTCAAGTTCCTACATGAGTTAACCCTATAAGCTTAACCATTGCGAACACTTTCTTTTTATTATTAGGATGGAATGTCATCAGTAGCCAAGAAACCAAGTAGACCCATTGATGATCCTACAAATTACGTCATCTATGGACGATTCCGTAGAGTACAGACCACTATAATGGTCTTCAATCTTCTTAATATTCACTTTTCCTCATTTTTCGTTTTAGTGGTTTTAGATTTAGATGCTGAACTTTTAGTTTCTCTCTAGTCAGTTTTCGCACTAGCCGGTCTTCTCTCATTCAGTAATTTAAACCGTATTTAAGTGACTTTTAGCTAGTCCACGTCCACCCGCCTCTGTGATTTAATCACCTTGCAATTTACGCATCTAACTAGAAGTTAGGTTAACCTTTACTACTAGTTAGTTAACCTACCAGAAGTAAAGCCCCCATGCCTCCAGCCTAGTGCCGTAATATTGTAAAACTATTGTAAGAATAATATTGTATTGTATTGTAAATTAATATTGTATTGTAACTGTAATTGTAAATTACAATACAATTACAATATACAATTGTAATTTATACTTTTGGAACCTTAATTAGACCCCTAATTAGGATTAAATTACTGACTTGATATTTACCGTGATAACTATCATGTAGATACACGATTTTAGCGTAACAAAGGCTCAGAACACACTGCAGAAAATAAATTTGATATTGTATTGTAATTGTATTTACAATTACAATTGTAATTGTAATTTTATAAAAAATACAATTACAATTACAATTTACAATATTACGGCACTACTCCAGCCCGGCAGGCATTGGGGGGAAGGGTGGTAGTGCTATTTTTATTATATTTTATGGTCTGCGCTCAGTGCGCTCTATGTTCTACATTATACTGACCGCCAGGGTTTTGATTGCGGGTACTTTTCTTCTTGAGCGCCTCTTTCGCCTTTGGCAACCGTAGTTGGCTTTGTTAAAAACAATTAGCCCGCAGAGAAGAGCGTCAATTGGTCGAATTCCCATTGTTCGGCGACCTTGTGTTCGAATATATTTTGTACGAAACTCCTTCTAAGAAAACAATATGTCCGAAGTACATATGTTTGTCCCAATGCATTATGTCTGAAGCCTATTAAGTATATATACGAATGTCTTTTGTACTACGAAAATTAAGTGTAAGAAAAGGACCTAAAACTGTCTTTAATAAGTTTTTAATATTTTTATGGATTCCGCGCTGCCATGTAATTGTGTAGTAACTTCGGTCGGAAATTCGAACATATTACTTCGTACAAATAAGGGTCTTCGCACAAATGCATTAGAACAACTGACATTAGGACCCTAAATAATAATGCATTTTTGAACTGCAGTCGTTGGGTGCAGGGAGATGTATACCTATCTATGATGAGAGAATTACATATGAGTGCTCAAATATTGTCATGCTATAATGAGATTCATCCATCTCGATCACAGACCTACTCACCTACTTATAAACGGAAACAGAATATCTATGGATTCTAACGGATAGGATATTCGCCTATCCGATCCGATACTTTTCGGATCCGAAGTAAACCAACCGATCCGTCATAAAATTTATCCGTATCCGATCCGATCCGATGTTCGGAGATCCGACCTTATCCGACCCTATCCTTTTTATATGGAGAGATGAATTAAATTAATAATAATTAAAAAAAATAAAGTTTAATTTTTGAAACAGTTTTCTTGACTTTTAGATGGATTTGGAAAAATTAGAAATAATTAAGTAGCAAAAATTTCATTTACTTTTCCACTATATAGTGCTTACTAACTGCAACATTTTAACTTCGGATTTATTACAATGCTACATTTTTTGTCAAAAATAAATTAGCCGATATTACAATGATTGTAATAATTATTTTATCACTCAAGAATGCAAAATAATGTAGACTTTTTATTGTTAGCAATAAATTATTCGATTCAGAATTACTTCAACGAAACCTGCCTCTACGTTGCATGTAAACAATTTTAACCAACTATAATAAAACACGCAAATTGTCGTTGCCTGATTTCACAGTTCACAGCAAGAAAAGTAGTAAAATGTCGTTTTCTATTGTTTTTGTCTTATGTGATAACCTGACCAATGATTTTGCAACATTATTGATTTTTTGGACTTCGGATATCCGCGGATATCCGTTTCAATATCCGTTCGGAAATCTGTACATCCGATCCGATCAATTTCCATAAACGGATCGGATTGTGGGCTATCCGATCCGACCCATATCGGATACATAAGTCAACCGATCCGATCCGTTATCCGAATTATCCGAAATCCGATCCGAAATATCCGATCCGTTAGAACCCATAAGAATATCCTACATTTAAGCAAATTTTTATCTATCTCTACAAGTACTGCTTTCAAGATTGATTAAACATCTTTATGTGTCTTTTTTGTGTATGTACAAGTTAAAATATGAATCAAAGAAATAAAAACCCCAAATAATAATTTCAGCATTTATGAACTATACGAAATGTTAATGGGTATACCTGGCTCTATATTTTCATTACATAATATTATCTATCGGCATTATATACTCGGAATTAGTAATTAAAGAAACAAGATTTACAAATACATTGCATTTGTTCCTACCTATCTACATAATTTACCGGATTTTAGAAACAATTATTGGTATATCCTATAGCTTGTTCTGGAAAATTGAAACAAGCTGTTTCAAAAAGATCTCTAAGTCGAAAATGAATGAAAAACAACTATGCTAACAACTAAGAATACAACTATGCAGTTTTATCGTTTACAATACTTTTAGATAATTTATTGTCAATTAACGGCACCGACTCAAACTGACAACGACATAGTTTATAAAATAAATTATTTAAATACGTATGGTTCTTTCGT
Organism: Dicyrtomina minuta; assembly: GCA_949802685.1. Lineage (NCBI taxonomy): Eukaryota > Metazoa > Arthropoda > Collembola > Symphypleona > Dicyrtomidae > Dicyrtomina > Dicyrtomina minuta. The sequence continues at coordinate 12,119,758 of OX461809.1, read as the reverse complement.
TTGTGAAGAGTATCGAGCGGTTGGCCGTCGTCGTCGTCGTCGTCGTCGTCGTTGTCACGATTACCAAACTAAAACCAAGACCAGCACCAGTCGCCAGCCAGTCTCAATCTCAACATCCGAGAAATCGAAATAACCGAATTGGGCCGTACTCCGTGTTAGATGCGGGATTGGGGCTCCGTCTTCATCCATATTTTCTGGAATTGTAGCTGTCCATGCAGTCACCATCACCGCACCGACACCGACCAGCCGTGGACTCTTATTCCAAAATCCGTATAGTATAATCCGGTATTCCGTAATTCCGTGTCTTATGTGAAACCCCAAAAAACCCCTTTGGACTACGCACGAAACGAGCCCGTAAACTAACGACACGCTCCCGTAACCCACGACGATTCTAGGACTTTTCCTACCCGGACATTTTTTTCACAGATTTTTCTACCCATATTTTTCCTACCCGGACTTTTCCTACCACCACGACGGAGACTCGAGGCGAAAGAAGAACCCCCACTTACTAGTTAGTACTTATTAGTAGGTATGTTTTATATAATATATGAAACTGCCCGTTGATGACGGCAGAGACATAAGACATTCTCAATCATGTGTTCTGGCGTATATTGCAATCCGTTCTCGTTCCGGGATTTTGGGCTCGGGCTCCGTGTTGCGTCTACATCCGGGAGGAATCGGGGGGGGGGATCCTTCCGCCGCCTGGTCTGGCTCTTGAGTGTGGACTGCTAGTTACCCTTGCTTTTGAAAGCGGTAGGTACAAGGAGCTTACTTTATTAAACTTTAAGAATTTCAAAGCAATTCACCACTCGGCCTAAGTCAAGTCAAGTCAAGTCATTGAGCTTCGACTAAGTGGCTAGTCAAGTCTAGTCAAGTCATTTCCGTATATGACTTGCGCTAGTCAAGTCAAGTCAAGTCATTCCCCAAGTCAAGCCAAGCTAGTCACATAGTCACAAAAATTTAATTTTAGCGCCTTGTCAGCAAGGAAATCCTGACTTGACTTTGTATACAAAGAAGCCTGACAGGTTCGGCAAAGTCAAGTCACGGGATTTAAAATTAACTCATAGTCAAGTCAAGTCAAGTCATATCCTCAAACGACTTCCGCTAGTCAAGTCAAGTCAAGTCACTTGCCCAAACGACATAGCCTAGTCAAGTCAAGTCAAGTCAAACCTCAAAAAATAGCCCCAAGTCAAGTCAAGTCGCTAGTCATCTAGTCAAGTCTGACTTGACTTGAACACCCTTCAGAATTTCAGGCTTTATTACTACCTATCTACATAATTTACGGGAATTTTGAAAATTCTGCAATCCTGGACCAATTTCATCGAGCCATATATCATTGGAAAGCTAATCACCAGTAGAATTCAAATAACGGAACGCGCCTCCATTATAACAAAACGTTTTCAAAATAACGGTCATTTAAATTTTAAATGCCGCCAAAAATGTGTTGTATGGGTCACAATCAAAAAACAAAAAAAATGGTGTCTGCTTATTTTTGAAGAGCTTCCAAATGATATATCACTCGACACAATCCGTCAATTTTTTTAAATTTGCAATTATGTTATTTAAAAACCATTTAAAAACTAATAACGATCGTGCTTCCACACCATATTCATTAGCTTTGCCTAATTGTCACCATTCCAATGATATATCATATTAGTATAAATGTATTGAGTAACCGGTCGAAATCTTGAGTTAACACAATAGTTAATGTTTTAGCGGGAAATTCAAAAATTGGAATTTTAAATTTTTTACTGTATTACAGAAATTGATTGTAAATAAGATCAATAAGATAACCAAAAACGCATTGTGCGGCTTAATTGCTTCTCTTAATTTAAAACACGTAAATTAAAACTAAAATTTGGCGGCCAATTTAAAATGCTTAATTTTGCTGTTTAGGCTGCCATAAAACAAGGGCTTTAGCCCTTGTTTTATAGGCTATGCTTTAAGTATTTGTGGTAATAGGGACCGGACATAAATGGCGTCACGTCACGTAATGGGCGCAGAGAACAGAGATCTGAATTCAGATATATCTGTTCTACTGTTCTCTGTAATGGGCAGATCACCCCACCCCCATCATCATGTTAATAAGCATTAAGCGGTGGATTTACGAATCCTGACCTGAAGGTAGCTAGTCATTGCCATCATGGAGAAATGGAAATTGCATTTTTGTCAGAGAAGTGTCCGATCTATATGTTGGAGCACGTGGAACGATTACGATTTTTTTAAGACTTGTGACTTGTACCAATAAATCATTTGGCATACCCCGTTTACCGTTGTGGAATACGCTGTGGACGGCGGACATTTTAATATAGCTATTATTAAAATAATCACCATTTACTTATGTAGAGACCTGTTTAAGTTTCATTTTATGTAGAATTTCGAATGTCGGCAGCAGACATCTACAAATTGGTAGGTATATATTGCATTGGTGATATTGAATGTTGAAAGGCAGTGGCGGCTGACCATACGGAGTTTGGGGAAATATCCGATGCCCCCCCTGATTCTTGGGCCTAGGCTCAGCATACCCCCCCCCCCCTCCAGATTGCCCAACCTGTTAAATTCAATTTCCCGGGCCTAAAGAGTATGCAGTGCGTCCCTGGTAAGCGATGTTAATAAAATGAAAGTGTGCAACCAACGCAACGTTCGTAAAAATGGGGTTTTATTTAACTAACCACCAAATTAATTTGAAATAATATTGATCGTCGATAGCATCGGATCGGGATTCCGAGAGAGTGCCCCCTAATTTCGTGGCATCACTTTTGCACACCCCCGTTTCCCTCTATGTAAGTCACAGTCGTTGGTTTATTGGTTTTGGTTGTGTTATGCCACAGTAGTCAGAGTGAGTCAGTTGTGAGGACGACGAGGATGAAGGATTAAGGGACTGTCTGTAAATGACGTTGCGGCATTCACAGGGGTGGCTGATTGTTTTTTACTTATTTGTTAGAATGTTTAAACAACACAGCTATAGGTTATGTTATGGGTGGGTGAACAATAATGAAGAATGATGCATGATGTTGAGGGGTAACGTAATTTGTGGATGAGTCCTAATCAAAGGAAAGGAGGCTGAGAGCTACATTTTACATGAGAGTTGTTCAGAGTTTAGTTCAAGTCTTGAAGTTTAGTGTTCAGGAGGTGCGCATACCAGAGATCCGCAAACTTTCAGTCAAGCATAATATAAATATTATTGTATTTAAATTGACACTAATCATCAGAAACAGAATCATCCACTACTCATCTCATTCTTAACTAGGATTTTATCTTTTCTCAGTCTCCTTTTTTTTGGTGTCGTTGTCGTCGTGTGCTCCTGTGCCATTGCCGTTCCGTCGTTTCCTTCAAAATTTTTGGTTCCTGGATCTCCCACTGGCTGGACGAAGTGAAGGAAGAAAATAAATATCTAAAAAATAATCACTCTAGATTAATACTGGATTCTGGTCTTGTGGTCTGGTTCTGGATTCTGGACTATATATCTCTCTCTCTATCTCTCTGGACTCCGTTCTGTCTGTCAGTCAGTCTCTGTCTTGTCTGTCTTACTAGAAGGAAGTGCATTTGGATTTCACATCCTTGGAATTGGAAATCTAGCTGGAAAATTTATATAACGGCCACGACCGCACAACAAAATTACTCCTGTTCTTTTGACTACTGTCTGCCTCTGTCTACGTCCATTGACACCGACTTACTTTATACCCACCTAGCCGGACTAAATTTACTCTGTTAAACGTCAACTAATTTTCTAAATTCCAAATTTTTTATTATTCATCAATGCTTTTCACATTTCAAGCTACAAAATCCATAAAATTCTTAAATTCAAAATTCAGCGACTCCAAACTCACTGCCACGACAGCCACTGTCAACATTAACTGTCAGCCGGACCTTCCAAGTATCAACTATATAATAGTCTAAAAAAGTTAAATCCAAGATTTAATTTAATTATTTCGAGTGATATAGCTAAATAATAACAGATTTTTATAAAATCTCAAAAGTCAAAAGTGAGTTACATGATTGAAGAAATTTACGGGCAGTTGTGATTGTATTGTCCTCTCTTGTCCATTGTTGATTGTATTCTGTCTCTTGAGCCAGTTGTTGATTGTCATTATTGTGATTTGTAAGGACCGTAAAAGTCATTTATAAAACCGTGACCATTGCCTTTTCCGTTGACCATACATAACCTTCTGTCTGTGGAAAGAAGAAAAAGTATTTTTACGAGAACGAGAAGAAGGAAGGAAGAGTCAAACATTACAAACAAGAGGGAAAAAAGAAGAGAAAACAGGAAAAAATGGAATACGGATATCGTCTTGCGGATTTATTTCCCCATGAAATCTCGGTAGTTGGAAATGATTTGATTCCTGTAGGCTGCCCCTCCGTCAATAAACTTGGGCCACAGTAAGTCTTTTTTTTCTGTTTACTGTTTTGTTTTAATTTAGTTAATAGTTCATAGGAATATATAGTGTTGGAGATTGCAGAGTTTTTATTTAATTTTCATTTTTGGTTCACAATGTTGTTGGATATGTCTAGTTCATCATAGTTCTCCTAAAGTTAACTGTACATACGTCCTACGTACTAAATATGGACCCGCCGCGCCGGTACGAAACTAAATTAACATAATAGGAGTTGATATCTGTAGTCCATCTCCATTCATACGTCGCGTCATACAAGTATGTATGTGTCCGTAAAATGTGACATGCATCTGCATTCTGCATCTCCTTCAATTCAGTCCATTAGTTTTAATATCATATGCCTTCCCATTCCCAGTCAGTAGTGTACACTGCGTCCTCACTGCACAAATTATTGATTTATTTTCAAAAACCTCGAGCATCATTTCTTTTTATTTCCTTCTTGGCTGTCGGCCTTCTATACACTGCAAACAAACGCTATATATATTATTTGAGTGTGTGAGGCCATAATTCTAGTTTGGCCGTCGATCATCTTTCTTGTCTTTTATCTTATCTGTCTATGTACACCTGTCTCTGTCGAGGAAAGAGGAAGGTGGACGGACATGCTAAGTCTCTGGCATACTTTCCGTTCTGTCAGTTTCTTAAACCCCGGCCGGGCTGAGGTGCCTCCGGCCCGGCTTGAGTTTCCGTTTTTATCTGCAGTCTCATTTAAATTCACATTTCACATGTTTTCTCCATGGGCGGATGTCGGCTTCGTTTCGGATTTCGAATCCGACTCAATGTCTATTATGGTAGAGAAATAAAATAAAAGTATCAATAGAAATCCCCGACTTAAACTACTCACTGACATCGATTTCGATTTCCTTTTTTTCTATTTATTTCAGTCCTTATGATTAGTTATAGCATAGTGTTAGCTTTTATTTTATTTCTTACTTTACCTTTGGTTATGTTATTGGTCTGTCGTCTCTTTCTGTTCCGTAGCATAGGAAAACTGAGAAAAATTTGGAAATGAACGAAAAAAATTTATCATCATTCGAATTGAGGTTCGTTTTCGTTCGATTAGTAAAACTACTTACTGTTACAATGTCCCGTCCCACGTACAGGGCCGGACGAAGGAATTGCTTTTAGGCAGCAATTTGTTTCCAAGTTAATTTAATTGATCGTTTTTTTGATAAAGCAAAATGTTGCATTTGCATGCTTTAGAAAAGTTTAAAATTTTCGATTTACTTCATTCTAAAAAGTGCAAAATGTTCTAGTTACATGTTTTGAAAAAAGTTTTACATGCTTTATTTCCATGTTTTTGAAATGTGCAAAAAAATAAATTTGAATTTTTTGAAAAGTCAAAACATTCTTTTTACGAATTTTAAAAAACTGCAAAATGTTCCATTTACATGTTTTTTGAAAATTCAAGCAGCGGGGGCTGCCTGCACTGGCCGCATTATCCGGTCCTGTCCCATGTACAGACACACACACACAAATTAACTATCATCTTTTGAGATTGTTGAGTATTGTCATCGTGGGCGTAGGGATGAAGGCGAAGGTAATAATGAGGCAGAAGGGAAAAGGAACATTCACAGTGTACAGTGTTTGTATGTAAATTAATGTATTCCCATTCCTCTGTGTGTGTATCTGTATAATATGCATTGTGTTGTGGATGGTGAATTGTAGTTTTTATTTTGTAGCATTATTGCATGTTGTGTGTATGTCATTTGCACTTTTTTTCTGTACTTGTATTCTATCTGTTTATTGTAATTGTAGTCTCGTTCGCAGTTGGTTTCGTGGTGATGGATATAAAATGAAAAATGAATGAAATGCACATATGTTTATGCCTACGTTCAAAGAGATAACGTTAGCACTGGTCTGGTTCTGGTTCTGGTCCTGTTTTTACTGTATATATCTCCCATCCTGATCTCTCTCTCTCTCTCTTCCCATATCATCCATTACAATAATAAATACTAAGCAACGTACATATGGCGTACAAGCTATGCTACATAAGTACTATTAAGTTCCAACTATATAGATAAATTGCTATTTTGTACATTAAAATGTGTACTCTACTCTACACGCTAATAATAACGTTCCACTATATACATACTCGCGTTAACTTTAACGTCCATATGATTTCCCATTGAAAGTTATGGAAGAAACTGAGTGAGGCCAAGTGGCCAAGTCAAAGTGTATCCAAAAAAAAATCGTAAAGGAACTATGTATCGTGTAATTTCAAATTCCATCATAATGTGGACTGTATATATATAATTCAGATCTAACTATACAATATACCTACCTACCTATACCATTCTATACTCCTACTTCTCTAAGCTTTAGGCTTATAGGCTCCTTGTCCGTAAGTAAAGTAAAATAATCGAATTTTCATAAGTATATAAGTAGGCTTCAAAGCCAAAGTCAAAGAAGCGCTACTAGTACATAGCTACACACAGTACTTTATTACAATTTAACTACTACGGCCACAGCCACAGCCTACTCAAAAAGTCTTATAAAGTCTAATATATTTAATTTGGCAATGCAATGCATGCAAGGGTGACTCGACTGATATGTTAAAAAAAATGTTGATGTTGTAATTTTGTAGCGTAGGTAGGTAGTTAGTACTTAGGTTAGGTAGTCGTAATTTTATCGATTTACTATATGTATATTTACTTCTAGAGCTTTTTCTATATATGCATTATTACACAATGTATGAGGTGAAAACTGTGACAGTGACAGTGGGAATGCAGTAGTTAAATTTTCGCATGGCTTCTTTCTAAATTTTCATTTTAAACTTACAATTTAATTTTAATGTTGACTATATAGAATTATAGAGTAAAATTTAGTAAAAAAAAGTTGATACTATGTAATTTTTGAGCTAAGGTGATAATTCCATTGATAGTGAAACTGACGATGCAACATGCAACTACTCATCCTTCACATTGTAATTTACATATTAAATACAAATAAAGGGAAATGTAATAACTGTGTACTTTGTAACTGTAATAACTATACAAACTTACTACAAGTTCCAGAAACTCAAAACTATTTCCACTATTTTCCTAACTACCTACATATGTCTTATTACTCGCCATAAATTGTATAGTTTTGTACACACTGTATTTTGGATAGGAAAACGACCGCCTGGATGGAATTTAAAAGACTATGTACAGTGGTATCGATGTGGGATAATTGAGGACATGATATTTAATTTTTTGAGCTTTGATCAAGAATCAAAAAGTATGGAGAAGATCAGTCGGCCATTGTCATTGGTGGGCCATATAGCTCATGGCTTGCCGGTGCGGTGTTCTCTCAGTAGGTACTTTGTTACTGTTCCCTCTGTAATTATGATGAAAAATGAAACGCACAATAAAATTAGAAATGGTTCGATTTATAATGATGTAGGTAGGTAGCAGCCGTATCGTCGTAAGTAGGTAGATAAGCTTGGTTTGACTGCTTTATTGCTTTTACGCTGACGCTGACGTTCGTTGAGACGGTACAACTTTCTATATAGGTAGGACCCTATTACGAGAAATAATCGAGTCTATATATGAAGAGTTATTTGGCAAAACGGGCCAAGTCCGCACGAATTAAAATTTTATAACTTCCAGAGTCAGTCTAGATTTATGAAACTAACCCTTCATCAGTTACAGTACCTGTAGAAAAAAATTTCGGAGTAAAAAATTAATAATCCTATCATCTTTTATTCATTATTCGTTGTTCTTTGGTGAACTTGACGCGTTTTGCCAAAAAAACTCTTCATATGTTTAGTGATTGATACTGATGGTCCTTTCCTTTCCTTCTCTGATCTGTATTTGGCTATTGGCATTTCATGTTTTTTTTTGGTCTGGACGGTGGACGGTGGAGATGCATTGTAATTTGACGGGAATGCTGCTCTGTATGTACAATGTGATTTATCGAATGTAGCTGGGTCCCCTATAATTAATGATAATAATAATATTTAAAGTATTAATATGAATGTGTTGTTGGAAGCTATAAACTGTAAATTGTGAGCGTTTACATTCCAATTTACAAATTTGTAATTTGTTTCCAATATCATTACTATTACTACAAACTGCCAGTGTACGAGTCAAATATGTTCTGTAAACTATTATTTATTGTAATTTGTAATTTGTGGACAACTCTCTCAAGAGTCAAGCAGCAGTTAGGAATGAGCTGATCTCTGGGCATTTATATTTTTTTTGCTCCTAGCAATAGCAATATTCATTTAAATACACAATTATATAGCATAGCATCATAGCGTTCAATTCAGAAAAAATGATGTGATGAATTTTAAACTGGACATTTGGAGTTGTGTGTGTGAGTGAGTGAGTATATATAGGATTATTAATATTTGTGTATATTTTGTCATGAATGAGCTGTATAAAGGACAGATACTGAAGGTCTACACTAAATATGAAAATTATATAAGGATTAGTTGTAGGCGTACAAATATAATATGTAAATTCTTTTATCGTTCCTTGATAAAGCCTTTTGAATTTTAAAATATTTACCTTGTACTTTACATTGTACATTGTAACTTGCACTTAAAATGTGTGATATTTAAAAGGACTACATGATCCTTCCTTCCTACCTACCAACCTACACTCAATATTTAGGAAGGAAAAGGGAGGGCAGGAAAGACGCGTTGCGTTTTGCGTTGGTTCAAATTCAAATGTGAATGTTTGTTTGCACTAACTATCACTATCTGTATAGACTGTAGACGAGCTAATAACTAGTCACACAAACAACACATTATTTAAGGAAGATAATAAAAAAAATGTAGGTGTAGATTTGCTGCCCTGCTCTCTGTCTATGACTTTGACTTACTTTATGACTATATGGCTCGGCTCGTGTGGTTCGTCATTATTACTTAGTCGGCAGAAGAAGAAAAAAAACCAATTATTTATTTGGTGTGACACTCATAATCGTAACGTAGTCGTGTAATCCTAATTTTGTAATCATTGTAATGAGACGGCGGAGGAATGGCGACGACGGCGACAATGTCGACTTTGGACTTTGACTCGACGATGCGGTGAGGATGTTAATGGTAATGGGAATGTAATGAGAGTAATTAGTATATAATTATGTGATGCATATTTGCGACGACGACGAGTGTGATAGGGGAATAGCATTGTAAAATATTACATATATAAATGGCAGTGGTCATGGTTCACGACCCGCAACGCAGGGCCAAGATCGAAAGCAGTCAGTCAGTCAGTCAGCAGTAAAGTGTAAAGTAATAATTTTAATTATTATTTGATTGAGTAACTGCTTTATTTTTGTTGAGAGGATACATAAATTTAAAATTGAAAAATAAATAGCGCCAGGCCAGTGTCAACTGAACCAGTACCTATTACCTATGCTTATAATATAAGTAACAAAACCGTGGATTATTTATAGATTGTTAGATTTTCTTTTAGATTTTGTGGTAGGAAGAAGGGCTGCAAATCTACCCTGCAGTAGATTTGCTCAATTTTAATGGAAGTTTCATATTATGTACCTACGTATATTTTGCTAATTACCGGTAAGTACTTTTAATTACCCCCGTTCGTATTTGAAGGTTCAGCTTGGTAAAATTTCTAAATCTGACTCACTGACTATATAGTAACTATATAGTGGCTATATAGTATAGCAGTAATATTAATTAGTAATTATGGACAAAAGTGAAAAATTTGAACTATCTATACTGCTGCCTTGTCAGCAGCTGTACCCGCGAACTTTTCACATCTCTGTAAAAGTCTCTGTACACCATTAACCATATAGAACCAGAACCAGCACGTCACGGTGATAGGGTCTTGTACGGCTACGGCTATGGATACGGTTCTTTATAAAGCATATATACGTATAGGTGAATGACATAGTGTGAGATGAGAATATAATGGAAAATAAATGAGGGTATATATAATAGTAATATGGAAAAATTGGAATCCCTATTTATTTGTGGTAGTAATTATGCATTAAAATTAATACCTGCTGCCTGCGCACATAAATCCAAAAGCGGCAAAGTTACACACAATTAATTCGATTTGGAATAAAATAGAATGCAATGAAATTTGCATACACCTACATATGTGCAATTTATTTATTTGAAATCCAAATCGTAATTTTAGTAGCTTACTAACATATTATGTACATACGGTGCCTTTTGACAGGCACAGGCAAGTAGGTACATACAAGTAAATGAGGATTTTGGAGTGGGCGGGGCGGGGATTGTAATTTTGATAGCACACAGATTACTGATATATATATATGAAATGATAAAGATAGAAGTGCTATATATAAGTGTAATTACACACCTTTCCCGGTGTAACGTACACACATATGTCTTGAAAGAAAAAAATGAAAAAATTAATTTATTGAAACGGAAATATATTTTTTGATATTTATAATAAAGTATAAAGTCATTGTCCTGCGGGGCCGTGGTGGCTCTCTGCTGTGTGGCGTTATTGGTGGAGCGAGCGGACGTGGAGCGTGTCGACATCTCGACAAGGAAGAGATTTAATTTTATCCACCACTTTTTTTTTCTTTACTTTACTTTCCGAATAAATAACATCTTGAAAGAGTATATTCTCTCTCTGTCCCCGTGTGTACCAGAACCAGAGGCAGGCAGGTATAGGTACACTGGCAATATAAGATTATAAAATAAATTGGAGAGACTATATGCTCAAAAAAGCTATCATCTCCGTCTGGCTGTGCACAACAACTCGACAATCTCTCTACCTGTGTACAGTAATATTAGGAGAGGAAAGGAGAGTGGAGTTTGTTGTAGTTTAGTTGTTATTGTGCTCTGAAGGAGGGACAAGACAATCTTGAGAATCTGACTGAACAGACACGTAAAGTTTAAACTACAGTTTGCATCTGTAGAAGAGTGTATGTCTTCGCCTTCTTCCCTCTCTATGTTGTAGTTGTAGTAGTTTCTGAGTTTGGAATTTGCCAAAGTGGAAAGGAAGCAATAGAGAAATTATTCGTCATGGTTCAGGTGTCTCACTAGTCTCAGTCAATGGATTCTCTCTCCGCTGAGATTTTTACCATTGAGAGAGCGAGCGAGTGAGCGTCCACGTTCACGTTTCGTTGAAACTTACACAGTCTCTGATTTTGTAGTTTGATTTGTATGGAGAATGGAGAGAGAGCTTTTAACTTTTTACATCTCTTAACATTATCCTGCACTGCACAGGTAGTATACGTACATCTCGTTCGTCTCCTCGTTCGTATTTTATGACTATTGCACATCAGGATTTTCAGTGGAATCAAATGAGCATGGTACTCACCTGTATATGTCTGTCATTCCATTGTGTATTTTCCAATTCCAATTCGAACTGCTCGCAATAATATGAGGCTATGACTATGATGGGGCTGGTCGGCTCGTTGGCTGGTGCTGGCGTAGTAGTATGAAGTATGAAGGGATATAAAAGGTACTGAACAGATGGGCGAATGAATGTATGGTTGTGCATAATATGTGCAAGTGGCTTTCTTTCAAATTGAAATTGAGGGGAAGAGAGATCGAGAGAGGCGTAGTAGGTACAGATCGACATGGAAATTAAACGTGGATGTGAGGATGTGATTCGCCAAATTGCAGCCTCTCTCTTAAAATCCATTCTGCACTTGACCAATTTACATTTTTACAATTTAACCGAACTACCGAACTTTATTTTTTTTTAAGGAAATACAGTCTTTATACTGTATTCTTTCTTAGTCTTAACCTGAGGTACTTATGTATGTGTAGTTAGGTAGGATGTGAGAGGTGGTTCTTTGTTTTATTAGAAGACGAATTGTAAATTGTAAGAGAGGAAGTACCTACCTACGTACTTACCATTGGAGGTCCATTATATCAGTATTACTAAGTGTATACTAAACTAGACTAGTAGTAAAAGCTACTAGAATCAGTGACAGTATGTATAAAGCTTTAAAAGTGCATGTAAATTCTATTACGCCCGTTTGGGTTGTCTGTTTTCTTAAAAGATGTTGTATTTCAAATTGAGCTGGAAAATATGAAATACTGACTTGAATTTGAATTCTTTCTAAAACATTTTGCATGTAGAGATGATATCTTATTTTACAATTGTAATGTGAGTAATGTCAATTCCCCAGTCTGTTGCCAAAGCAGTTTCTACGTGACTTCTATGTATTAGGAATTGAAAATAAATTTGACACTGTCCTCCGGCCTCGGATAACCGATAGTACTAAGTGACTTCATTGGCAATTAACAAAAATAAATCGTGCAGTATTCACAATTAAAAAATAGGTATATCCAAGAATTATTTGTTTCTCGTTCGTAGTTGAAATAAAAGCAGATGAATGTGGAAGTCGAAAATGGGAGATTACTTTTCTTAAAAAGAAAGAAAATGTATTATATCTATGTAAGGTTCATCTTGTCTTGTTGTCTTCTTTTCGAACTCTATTTTTTTCTTCAATCTATTCTGAACAGAAGGAAAATTCAATAGTAAAGTGGAGTTGTATGTGCATAATGCTAACTGCTATGGTTTTTTATAGGTATTACCTGTATATAAAAATACTGCAAAAAATCACATTGTATGGAATTAATCACAGCCATCGGCATCGTCATCGGCATCGTCATCGTTGTTCTGTAGAAGTAACTTAAAAGTTAAAAAAAAACACCGTAAACGTTCCTTTAAAAAAAAGTTATATATTTCCACTCCCTGGTCTTCTTGGTATACTGTGGTGGTCCTGCCTGCCTCTTTATTGCTTTTATTGTTGAGCTAAATACGTCAGATGTTTTAAGTATAGTAGTAATGTGCACGGTCGGTATTGAGTAATTGTAATTGTACTGTTGCAATTATTTGGGAATAGATTTGTTGAGAGTTCCACCATTTTGCCATTTATCTCTGTATTCTCTGCCCTGTACCGGAAGACAGGAGTTTGTGTGTGATTCTAATTATTCTTTTTGTAGTTTTACAGTATTTTCTTATATATATCTATCTTCCTGTTTTAAGAAGTAGAGAAGCAATGACGTCAGATAAATTTAGCCCTTAATGTAGTAGTAGTTATTCCTATAGTATTCATATGTCATGAGTGGACGATCCCTGTGTAGAATTTATTTAGTACACACTTTTGAGGATTCGGACCTGCAGTGTGTACATAGTTAGTACAGTGCAGTGCTCAAGTCTCTGTGTAAGTTTTGCACGAATTAAGTCAGACTCCATTGTACGAGTAGTATACGATGGCGAGGATTAGATTAAGACTCTGATTCTGGGATTATCATAAAGAAACAACGCAAGGCTACTGCGCTGGTTTCGGTTAGGAGTTTGGTTTTTTTTTTGTTCTGTTGTGTTCTGTTCTGTTTTGTTGTTTTGTTATACGATGAGAAAACTGTCATTGGTTTTGGTAAAGTTGTAGAGGAAAAAGTGTGTGTGTGTGTGTTGAAGTTTTGTATGTGAGGATTTTAAGCGGATCGTCAGACTGTAAAGTTTGAGATTTTCGAGACAAGATGAAGGAGAAGATAATTTAATATGATTATTTTATTATTATGATTATGTATAAAGGAGCTATTACTGATGCAGTTGCCTACAGTCTACAGTACAGTACAGGTTTGGAGAGGTAGGTATAGGTATAGTGCAGATTGCGTTTCCTTGCAGTCCGAATCCCGCGAGTATTGAGCATTTATAATGTACCTACATTGCATGTGGAGCTACCGCATTTTGGGGAGTAAAGCCCGGCCCGGGTTAATGGGATATGTTATGATATAGGGAAGACTCAAAATGACTCATATCCATATTTTTGTAGCGAGAAACATAATTCACTATCTACAAAAAAAATTAAATATCTACTTACGAGGCATTGTTAATGGAATATTTTGCACTTTCCAAAAAACATGCCGATGGAATATTTTGCACTTTTAAAACAACATGCCAATCAAACGTTTTGCACTTTTTTAACTCTTAATTGACAGTTTGCGCATCTTTCTCATTTAAATAGTTTTTTTTTACATATAGCTCATTTTAATTCTAGCTTAAATTGGATACATGGACCATTTTGATTCTTCACTGGGGATATGTAGTGTAATATATTTTAAAGGAGGGAAGTTTAGTGAAACTATAAAAATTAGAGTCCGCGAGGGGGTCACTATTCGAGGAAATACGGTGTCCGTATCTACTACCTACATAAGTACTTCCTACGTATAGTAGTAGTCTCCAGACATGAAAATATAGACGACGACAGAGATACCTGCCTACTTACATAATAATGTAAACTGTACATATATAGATGAATATATATTTCCGCGGTTCTGTACTCTGTTCTGTTCTGTATAGCATAGCCCTTACTATTAAAGCTATTTTTTGATATTTTTTCTTTTTGTGTTTCTTGGGTATATGTATGTAGTATGTATACCTACATACTTGTTTCAATTTGAAACGTGGAGCTGACGGTCTTAAGCTTTTTGGCCGTGGACTTTATTACGTCAAGAGAGATGTGATTTAAAGATTACAATTTATTATTATGTACGGGAAGGGACGTGCTCACTCGTAGTCGTCAGTCATACATGTATGTATTTCACAGAAAAATGGACACCGTGCTCAGGAGTGTAGTCTGTTGACTGTGGAAGTGTAGGGAACGCAGTGGCTTTATTACAACATTATCAGTACGACTCCAGTTTAAACAAAATTTAGTATTGCACCACGGATTTTCAGTAGATGTGGATTATGCAATGTATTTTAGTCGTCATCGTCCAAGTATGTGAAGGTGAAGGTGCGAAAAGTTTTATCTCCTACATATGTAGGTATTTACATTCTACACACACACACATCAGAATCAGAGATTAAAACGATTTAACAGTTCAAGTTAGAATATTATGGAATTTTTGCACACATTTAAAACTATTATTATTGCGGGTAAATTATTTTTAAATAATTTTTTAAAAGATTCAAATATTATACATAGACTAAATTTTCAGCTTTTCTGAAAATACGGAGATGGTAATGTTGGTATTGTTGCACTCTTTTAAAAATTAGAGCATTTTGAATTGTTTTGAGAATATATATAATTGAAGTAATTTGCGTTTTCTTTTTTAAAAAAACATCAAACTGAAATATTTTGCCTTTTCTAAAAACATGAAATCGGCATATTTTGTAATTCTGAAAAACATCAAATTCGAATATTTTGATTTTTATAAAGACTTCAAATTCGAATATTTTGCTTGGTTTAAAAACATCAAATTTGAATATTTTGCTTGGTTTAAAAACACCAAATTAGAACATTTCGCTTCTTATGAAAAAAGTGTATTGGAGATGGATTGTGAGTCACTGTTTTCCAAGTGACCTAAAGTAGATTATCTGTAATGAAAATAAAATGTAGATATCGTAGTTTGGGCTGTGAATCCCAGACGCTACTATTACTACTGCTACTATTATTACTACTACTACTACTACTACTACTACTACTACTACATCCTACACATATTACTATTATGACGCGCTTGTGTCTCTGCAAATGTACATTTATAATTCCATGAGACTTTGAGAGAGAGAGATGACGGAAACGGGTGGGAAACAATAATTTATTTTTTTTATCTAGAATTACTAGAACATATACTGCGTGGTCCAAGATTTTCTAATCTAAAGTTTGAACTCGCCTTCAGCCCACAGACAGATGTACCTACAGATGTGATGTGTGAACGTGCAGTCCACGTCCACTATGCTTATAATGCATAGCCATGTCTAGAGTGCGAGTACTGAGTACAGCCACACGGCCACGGTAGAGCAAAGACCCACATCATCATAATCATCATATCATATTAGTCGTTAAGTGTAGAACAAAAATTAATGGTTTTCTGTCATGCTGTTATACGGAATAGCATAGTGAACCGTGGAGCCGCTGTAGAACTGCAACTGCACTCATACACATAATTGTACATATAATAAATATATATAATAATATATATTTGTGCATATACCAAAGTAGGTATGCATAGTGAATCCGAAACAATACATTAAATGAAGTCAAAAAACCAAAGTCAAAATATTATGGAGCCAAACACTGCCAAGCAGCAACCCAGTGTAAAATCAATGGGACGAGAAATACATAATTGGAAATTCATACCTTACTTTTACTTATACCTATGAAAGCTAAATAGGACCAGTCGCGGATCCAGAAAATATTTATTTCTAATCTTTATACTTGGCCACCATTTTAAATTAAATGTTCCTATGTGTCTCTCCATGTTAACTATGGTGTAGGGGCTATTTGGTTTGGATCCGCGCTTCCATATATCTTGCGCCTGACTATATAGTGAGTTTTATTTAAGTCAGTATTTTGAAGTGACTCAGCTTTGAGGAGTTTTTTTTGGCATTATTAGAAAAAGAGAATAATGTGTTGTAGTAGTAGTGGTGATCAACTGAAGTCGTGTATTGCTGTGGTTGGGGGTAGTATGGTCCTCTCCTCATTGTGGTTCTCCTTCCAAAAACCGCACACCATATCCGCAAAAGACAATGATGACAGATTGATAGTTACACGAAGTTGTGGTCATCCTCTCTTCCTTGTGAGAGTTGAGAGATTGAGACTTTCACGCTCTGCTCGGTCAGAGTCAGAGTCCTCCATGTCATCTCAGTCAGCTTCTGCATCTCTGTGAATCTGTATAAAGAACGACGGCGACTTCGATGGCGACGGTCACGGCCTGGAATATTTTCTAATTACACAGGAGGAGGAGGAGATGATGATATGGGGACGGATGGGGAGAGCTCCTCATACTGATATACTACACCGAATAATTGGGATTTGAAATTTCAATCCATATGTGTCCATTGTACATATATATTGGATTTATTTATTATAATTTTGGTTTTCTTTGAGTATCTTGAATATTGATTCGTAGTGTACATTAAGTACCTACCTACAAGCTATACCTATATATGTAATTCCTTTGATTCGACTCGTATGGGAAAATGACTAACCGCCTGAGTGACAGTGGACTCAAGACATGTAGATATCTGGTTTTCAAAAAATCAGAACCATGGCCGAATGGTCATAATGCCATAACCATAAGGTTCGTTGGAGTTTAATATTTGAGGTCTGCTGGACTTGAATATGTAGCAGTGTTGAGATGATAATGGTAATGATGTTGTTGTGAACCTGTTGTTTAGATATCTGAGTTGTTTCCTGTGTGTGAGATATAGATGCTACAGACAGAATTGATTTCACTTTAGGATTAGGAGAGTTGCTCTTAATTGTCTGTGTGATTTAAAATTTTCAAAATATTCAACTTGCAAGGAGCTACCTACCTATTTATCTTGATTGAAAATACGTAGAATAAAGTATAAATTAATTAATGTGGGTAATTATGGCATTTGTGTGGTAGCCGGTGAATTATTTTCTTCTATATACATAATAGCATAATGATGCAGTAGTTTTGGTTTTCATGGTCAAACTTGATAATATTTGTGATGGTTTTAATGTTTTCAAGTACGGGTTATGTTCCATAATCTTGGCTATGAATACGCGGGGCTAATTAGTGTCACCCGTATGTAAGTAATTGTATGCGCGTATGAATAATAATTACTTCAGATGAACATTATACACGAAGAGCAAGAAGCTATAGTATATTTTAAAGTGTGAGGAATGAAACTCTTACAAATTTTAAAGGGAAAATCCGGCAGAAAAAGTCTCGGTCTCGATAGTGTTTTTTGGAATTTTGTGAAGCGCAGGAGTGGAAGTAATGAATGGAATTTGTCAGGTAGGTAGTTAGCTACAGTTAGGATAATTATATTAAATGTGGCTTGAGCTGCCAGTGTAGTAGACAGTGCGAGAGAGATTGGGAAAATGGGATATGAGAGATGAGATGAAATATACACAGGGGAAAGAGTGTGTGTGCTTCATAAATTATAAATATTACTCGGTGAACTGAATGTAAATGTACGTTTTTTTAGCTTGTAAGATGAATGATGAGCCGGGCCAGTGCCATATAGTCTATATGTGTATCTGTGAAGACCAGTACCAGGGAGTTGTTTGTGAGTAGTAGTGGCACTATGTAAGTAGTACGTGAGCGTGAGGTGAGATGATATGGACGCGTGAGACGTGACACATGTATAATTTGGAATTTACTTTAATTTTAATTTACGTTTTTTTTTCTCATTTTCTCTTGTGGTGTTTGTCTATGTCTATGTGAGTGCGTCTTTCTCTTCGCTCCCTTTCCTTGGGCTGCTGTGTAGTTAAGTAGTGGCAATGGCACTTTACTTTGACAATGAAATGAATGAGAGCGAGCTATAAATTATATAGGATGGCTCCTAATGAGCGCTCTGTAATCAACTAATCATACCATGCTCTGTATATATTGTCTGTAGTATAATATGTATATGTTGAATCCTTCAACTTGTTAGAAAGACTTGTGTGTGCGCTGTACATGTACAAAGTACAAGCTCCAATTTTCACATTTTCTAGTCAATGACAAGTTTGGGTATTTACATACATGGTTTTTTCAAATCTAATTAAAGAATTGTAGTCTCATTTTAAGCGTGTTGTTGGAGGCAGCGTATTGGATTTGGTGTTTTAAAATATGTTATGAAAACATTTTGCATCTTTTCGAAATCCGTAATTAGAATTTTTTGCACCTTTTCGAAATACGTAATCAGAATATTTTGCACCTTTTCGAAATAAGTAAAATTCCAATATTTTGCACCTTTTTCGAAATACGTAAAATTGAAATATTTTGCATTATTTTAAAAACATGGCCTTAGACCATAATGCGATTTTTCGAAATACTTAACTAGAATATTTTGCATCTTTTTAAAAGCATGTAATGAAAACATTTTACACTTAGAAAAAGCTTTTTTCATAAGATGATTTTCCCAATTTGTTTGACAATATTTTACCGGAAAATTTGTTTTGGTGCATATTGAAGTGAAATAGTTTGAATCAGCAGAATCGTGAAGATATGATGAAGACTGTTCCCAAATTTTAAAACTTATTGATCTACTTGCCGTGCATGACTTAAGTACTAACGATAAGAACTATCCCGTATACATCAATTAGTTTCATTAGGTATAAAATTTGGTGTCCTCAAATTGAGAAGACATTCTGCACTAGATGATTTATATATAAGCGTCAGTAGCAAATTGGAGTAGTTGTAATTTGGAATTACATTGCCTCTATTTTTTATTTTCTCAGGAGGGTGAAGACATGTTTGGCGGAGATCTTGGACACGATGGGGAAGGCTTCTGCCTCAGCTCAGAACCTTCATCAGATAATCACCAACTCGGCAAAATTACGTGAGAGTGATCAGCAAGTTTACTTTTTAGTGGATTTGTCCTCAAATTTGATGGTGGGACTTTTGAAGATTGGCCGGAAGAAGTTGTTCATTTTTGATCAGCAGGGAACACAGCATGAGATGAATCCCCTCTGTATTCTGGATTTCTACGTTCATGAGTCACGTCAGCGTATGGGCTGTGGTCGTCAACTCTTTGAGTTCATGTTGGAGAGTGAGAGAGCGGATGTGAAGCATTTAGCCATTGATCGTCCCTCCGATAAATTCCTTTTCTTCTTCCGAAAACATTACAATTTGACTCAGATTATTCCACAAGTGAATAATTTTGTTGTTTTTGATGGATTCTTCAGTAATCGATCAGGTATGGCAGTAATCTTAAATTCACAAATCCAAAATCAATATTAACAACTATGTTTACCATTTATGTATGGAGTAATTGTATGAATGAAATATATTTGGCAATTTGTTTTTTATAATCTTTATGTTTTGAAAACGTTACTTTTCTAATATCTGTATTGTTAAAACCTTGAAAATTGAGAAATTGGTAGTCTGACTTGTTGTCTTTACCTGATCTGTGTCTTACATTGTTTAAATGCTAATGAATTCCGTTTTTGATACTTTTAGTTGTGATTGCGCTACATGAAATTTTAAAATTTTAACTTTTTTTGTGCACATTTTAAGATTATGCTGGTAAGAAACAGCGTTGGACCGGGTTGGACCAAGTGGACTCACCCTCTGAGAGAACCAAGCGTAATCAGTGCCGAACACAGTTGGAAGATTCAAGGAATTACAATGCTCAGCCTGGTCTATTTTTAAGGAATCCAGGGGCAGGGGCCATTCCAAGTTATTCACATGTTCCACATCGTCACAATTCATCCATTGGTGGAGTTCTTCAACCACCTGCCGGACAGAATCCACCATTTTATCGGTCTGTCAACAATATCACTCCAAATTACCAGTAATGTATTAATCTAATCTACACACAACAACACACACGTATAAATATAAATATATAAATAATATTTTTTGTCCCGGTTTCTATCAATTCAAAAAAAAATCAAACCTTAGAGAATGTGAGAAAGTTGTTCGGGTTTGAATTTTGAATTGATTTTGTTTTTGGTATACCTATATAGTTATGAATTATTGTATTTGTGAATAGTTACTACTATGCAGTTAAGTCTTAAATAGGCGTACTATTAATAATAATAATTAATTCAGAAATCAGAGAACACCTAACTGGACTGCACTCAAAATTACTATAAATTATTATTATCCATTTAAAATAATGTAGGCCAGGATAATAATTTTTGTGTGCTTTTTTTTAATTCATTTTATTTTGTTTCGGGGGTAAACATAGGAAGTAATAATGTTATACAGAATACAGATTAATAATAGAATTACACTTTCAACAATAATGCTATTATTGTTCTAGTTCACAATGTAACCAAAATAATCAAAAAAGGGACAAACCGAAGACAAGTATATACATGGGGGAGAGAGAGATATATATAGAGACAGACGATGTGACAGAGTGCTATATTAATATTAGCTTGTCTAGTTTTTATTTATGTTTGTCGTTTTCCTTGTATAAAATCAAAATGTATTCAGTATTAATTTTGAAATTCAAAGATCTTTTTACATTTAATTAATTTAGCTCTGTATAAGAAGAATTTTTGAAGTTGTAAAATGTAAGTTCACCGACAGTCAGTCATCAGTCAGTCGTCAATCCTTTGATCATTGTATTCACTATATATTGTTGTAATTATTGTAGGTTTCTATTTATTTTATTGTGTGTGATAGAATTACCGAAACCGAGAGCGAATTTTGACAATTCGAAAATTACAAAGAATGAAAACCATACTACGAAAAAGTATGTATGTAGCTATAATTACTATATTATTGAATTTTTTTGTGCATGTCTCAATAATTATTATTGTAATGGTATTTTCGTTTTGTTTTTCAAGCAAGACATAAGTTGAGATATTAAGAACTGATGGAGTCCTCACATGTTACATACATACTTAGCAGTTTGGTTTTGATTTTGGTTTTGGTTCTGTGCTGGTTGTTTTGATTTAAGGATTGAATCACACAAAAAAGAATGATTCGTGAATGTAACTTGTAATTTTTGTTGCTGCAAAATTTTTGTAATTCTGAAATAAATAATTAATTGCAAATTTGCAATCAAGTATTTTTGTTTTTTGTTGAAAGTTGCTGATGCGATAATACAATAGGGAAAGGATACAGAGATGAGATCTAGACGTTCCCCTTAAAAGAGATTTTGTTTTTTTTGCAGCGCTATAATTATAAAAATGTTGGCTGCTAGTTAGCTAAGTGTGGTGGCTATAAAAAACCCTCGTGTGATTTGTTTGTTAAGTACACACATTCACTACATCTTAATTTATTTGACAGGCAATTTTTTGATTTTTTTTGTTAGAAGGAGACTGTATTAGGACTGTATCGGGGGGATGTAGTTCCCCCGATTGTAATTATGTTTTAAAATTATTTGGGAATTTTACGAGAAACCGACATGAAATGTTGTAGGCTTTAATGAACTTACCTACGTACAAGCATGGAATTGAGCTAGTCTATATACTCTGTTTCTGAATAATATTATATATGCTGATTTTGCGGCGCAGTTATAAAATATGAAATATATAGTTATTTATGAAAACAAAACTAAATATAATACATCATTGTAGCTATTCGAGCTATAAAGCTAAAAAATAACTTGGCTTCCTGTTTCCAGCCGCAAGCAACCATAATCCCTACGAATTAATAGACTACTAAATAATGAGTATAATACCTACCTACCTACCTACATAATAAATTATGGCTTGCTCTTAATCATTGATTGTATTAAATAGAAGGATTATATCTATATATTGCTGAATGCTCTAAAAAAGAATGTGAAGTAACTTATAAGCTAAAGGGATGTACATTCTTAATTAACGAAAGAATCTGTGTATGAGCAAAATGCTAGCTGCATTATTACTATACTATTATACTAATAATTAAAAGGTAAACTAATATATACAACAACATATTATAGCAATATTATTTATATAATAAATTATTATTAATGACTGAACTAAAAAAAGCAACAACAGCAACAATGACAGCAGAGCAATGTAGGCAATCCCTAAAAAAAACGCTTATATCACTCATCCATTTAATTTTCTGTTTACCTTTAATTAATAATTCTCATTCCTTTATGAAAAATGTGTAATTCATTTAAAAATTCGAATAGAAATTATTAATAATGAATGGTGCATTCTAAATCTTTTTCTAGTTGAATTTTCCGTACATATAAAGTAAAATCAAAATTACCTATACCCATGAAAACTAACGCTAAAAATATATGAGGTGACTCAAACTAAACAAAGACATCAATATTTAAAAAGCTTGAGGATTTTTTTAGAGTAACTATAATATACTATAATGTTAAAAAAATAGTATGCTATTAAAAAAAGTGAAAATATCTGTAATTTAAAAAAATTAAAATGCAATGTAAACAAACTTAATAATAATATAACAATAATATAATACGTGTGTAGGGTATTTTAAAATATTTACTTTAAAAAAAGGAATTGTTTTAACTATTATACCCAAAATCTTTTATTTTTATTAAAAAAGCTTTTGCATAATAGCTAAAAAACTTTCTTGTGTGACTGACGATGAGACTTGGAAATATTTATGTAGTTATTTGTAAATGTGCTACATTACTACTAGTGATTCTCTGAAGAAGAAAAAGAAAGCGGTATTAAAAATTTTAATATGAATTCGTATTCGTATGGTTGTTAGTTCAGTCTCAGTCTCCACATTATATTCTTCTTTTTTTTTCGTGACGTTAATTAATTAACTAACTAATTTTCTGAGGTTGCTATTTTTGTGTTGTTCGGATTCGGAGTTGGTCTTCGTGATTAATTATTATATCATATTATAATAGTGTTTTGAGTATTGGATTGTAATACACATAACACACCCACACACACACACGCCAGTAACCATTAACTCTAATAACATGATAAAAAATGAAGCTACGTTAAAACTAAAAGGACTTAATTTTGTTCGAAGTGAGAGATGACATTGAAAATGAATATATTATGATGTAATTGGTTGTATTTTAGATCACTTGGTAATTAATCATGTCTAACGTTGTTGATTGAGGTTGAGGCTGCTGCTATTCTCATGGGCAGCGTAGATTTTGATTTTTGATTTCTGACTTGCCTGTACGATAATAATAATACTGTGTAAACGATAACGATAACGATACGGAAGCTATATAATTATGTAACCCGTAATTATTATGATATAATTATACATAGAATAATATATACAAGTAATATATACCTACCTACATATATAATAACGATACTTTGCAAATTGTAAAATCATGTGTGGAAAAAAAACTAAAAAAAAGAACCTTATAAATAATAATAATAACATTACTAAATGACACTATAAAACAAAACAACAGACTAAATTACTAAATACAAGTAATGATAATAATATTATTACTAATTGTACTTAATTTATAAAATTTCATCTCCCCGTCCCCCATTAACTTAATTAAAGGGACTTCTTTTCCGTTGTTGTTGAGCATCCTTTTTTTCTATAATAATTTTCTGAAAGCCACATACCTAATTATAAGTAATATAACCCTAAATAGCATTATTACCATTAAAATTTAATCTATAATTTGTTGATATACATATATTAGGAATCTTCATTCTCTTTTTAGTATTTTTTTAACAAAATTTGGATTGAGTAATTTATTATTATTTGATAAAAAATGTCTCCACATCTATAATACTTTTCACACAATTCAAGGGAGTGAGTGTGTCAGTGAGTTGTCTGACCCAGAGCTACTTACTTATGAAATGAAATGAAAATCGATCTGATCATCTGATCTGATCCTTTTGAACTCCTTAATGGTGTAAGTTGATTTAGATTTATCGCTTTATAAAACTAAAACTTGAAGCAAAAGGAAAGGCATATATGTAGATTATATGATAATAATATGCATGGAATTTTAGGAGTGCTTGCTTTGCTTTTGCTTCTGTAAGAAAAACAATTTGCGCATTCAGTTAATGGCATGTGATAATTATAGGGCATAGGAAATATTCATGCCTGGATTCTGGGTTGAATTTTGATTTATGACATTGAAGATGATTATAGGAGTGTGTGATAAATCTTCTTTGGGGCACATTGCGTGTGCTTTTTGAAAGTGTTATATTAGCCACTAACTAATAAGTAGTAAGGGTATTGGGCTATATCTGTATAGTAATTGGATCACATTGAACGCTATAACGATTAAGTTGGTACTTGTCAACTGTGCCAAGGGAAAGGTCAGGGTGCACTTCTATCGGTATTTTCCTGTATATACTTTTGCATTAATGTATTCATTTCTTTGGTGATTCCGCTTTCGGCTTCCACGTGTAAATAACTGCGTGTCAAATGATACACGACTACCCTGCTGCTGTCCCTGCCTACCTACATAATTACAGTTCACAGCTTTGCTTTACGCTTATGTAAATTATTTATGATGGATTTAAAACAAAATAAAATTTAAATCATTTGTTACTTTTGTTAAAATCAAAATACACTATCTTCTCAAAGTGACAACAAGTTTAAAGTTTTACATAAGATTATATAAGTAGTTCCCTTAATTGAAGTTGTAATTACTTTGTGCATTTTTCACCCTTTTAAAAAGGTGTCAAAATACGTTGGTTCACACCTTCGACAAGTGTGAATCGTGCATTTTACACTTTCAAATGTAATTTCTTATTGCTGTCTTTAATTAATGCGCATACAAATAGTGTGTTGTGATTTATTTGTACAAACATATGATAAATGGCTTGTTTTCTACGTACTTACAGTGTCCGACGTCCGACTCTTGAGTTTTTATTAAATTGCTTCCCGAATTTAGTGACACTCAATCTCAATGTCCATAATAATTATAATTTTAGACTGTTATTTTTCGTCTCGTGTGATGATGATGATGACATCGTGATATTGTGGTCATGGCTGATGGCAGAGAGAAGAGTGCGTTTTGTTGATTTTAAGCAAGGCTATATGTAATTATAAATGCAAAAGTATTTTGAAAGTGTAGAGCAGTAATTACCCTTTTCAGTTGGAGCTAATAGTTGCCTATATAGTTAGATGTGAATTATTATTTTAAAGTGTGGCTGTAGTTGATGTTAATGTTGATTCATGGCTAAAGCTACATATCTACATAAGTATTTATCGACAGTGAAGACTCAAAATGGCCAATTTCCATTTTTAGCTGAATACAAAATACACTATTTGCAAAAAATTTAAAATATATTGATCCTAAAACGTGTAAATAGAATATTTTGGACTTTTCAATAACTTGTAAATGGAATATTTTGGACTTTTTTAAAACTTGTAAGTAGAACATTTTGGACTTTTTTAACACTTGTAAATAGAACATTTTGGACTTTTTTAAAACTTGTAAGCAGAACATTTTGTACTTTTAAAAATGCTCGTAATTAACCTTTTGCGCACCACATTCTAAATGAGTATTTTTTTTTTGAAATTTTAATTCGAATTTAAATTGGATATATATGCGTCATTTTGGTTCTTCACTCACGATACACAGTATATGGCATGGACTATGGAGTAAAAAGTTTTGTTAAAATATGTAAAAAATAAATAAAATAGTATTAGAAATTGTAGAACTTTAAGAATTATTATCGTATAAAATTATAACCTATAATTTAAATTTTGGATTCTTTCTTTCTTTTACCTTTTGACCTTAATTAGGAAGAATGGAATGACGGGGAGAGCTAATAATAATCCACTTCATCAGGAACGTTTAAGTCCAATTCCTATTTCAATTCCAAAGCCCGAGATCCTACGACAAAGGCACAATTCAACATCAGGTTTATCCGAACAACAGCAGATTCGATTTGATCTCAAATACTCTCATGAGCCGCTCTGGTAACAAAAAAAGAATAGAAAGAAATTCTAGAAAAACAAAAAATACAGAAAAAACTATTAGATCAAACATTATATATATGTACCTATTATTAATCATATAAATTCTTAATCATTTTTATTAATTCCAATACTACTACTACTATAACTATACGCATTTCCAACTTAATTCACTCAAGGAAAAAAAATTAGCAGAGAATAAAATAACTATACACGTTTTAACACAAAAACAAGGAGAAAAGTAGGTTCACATGAAAATATATTATTAATCTTGATTTTTTGTATTAATTTTTTACTTTTGCAACAGTATTTATACCACCTTTGAAAACGAATTTATACTTTTATTCTATTAAACAAATTGCTCTAATTTAAACGATTAATTATACTAATGCCATTACGCATATACAGCGTGTTATTAATATATAATCATTTTGTATTATAGTTTATTAGTATAAGTATTGATAAAATTAAAGGTGTGATTTATAGTATTGCTATTTAACAATAATTATTCAGGAAATGAATGTGATTGTGATTATATTTGCTAAATAGATTACTCATGATTATTTTATGAAAGTAATCAGATGAATTTTGTGTCGTGTTTTTAAAAATTATTAAATGTAATTTAAAAAATATATGTATTCCGTGTCAATTGTGTCTCACGTAGATAATTTAGTGTATAAAACTGAAGAAAAAATTAACTATTTTAGAATAAAGTTATGATATAATATTGAGTTTTTAGATAGAAAATATCATCTGTGAAGAACTGAAATGACATATTGTCTGGATACAAATTCGTGATAGCTGCGCAAGGTGTCCAAACCCTGCCGTGCCCATTTGATTGCATGGATATGAAACTGTTTGGACACCTTGCGCAGCTATCACGAATTTGTATCCAGACAATATATATCCAATTTAAGCTAGAATCAAAGTGAGCTATATATGTCATAAAAACAAAATAAGAAACATGCGTAAAATGTTAATTAAGAGTTTTTGAAAAGTATAAAATGTCCTATTTACATGTTTTTGAAAAGATCAAAATGTACTGTAATGCATTGGCATGCTTTTTGAAAAGTGTAAAATGTCCAGTTTACATTTTTTTGAAAAGTGTAAAATTTTCTATTTAAATACTTTCAAGACATGTTTTAATATTTTTGGAGATAGTGGATATTGTTTTCAGCTACAAATGGATATGGGTCATTTTGGTTCTTCACAGACAATTTGGTAAATCTTACTAGTTAAGTAAATGTTAAGCTAAACAAAATGGATAATGTGGGAAATTCGTATATACACGATATTCTCTCTCTCTCTCTCTCTCTCTCTATTATTAAGGACTTTTAAGAATTTATAACTTTATCGTAAGTGAAAAATAATTACTGGTGACAGTATTAATGTATTAATGCCACAGTGGGATAATTTTCTACACTTTTAATGTTAAACTTTTATTTCCTAATAATTCCACATTTTCACATGTAGTACAATTAAATGTACAAAATGTGTCAAAATTAACAATTTCAATTCCAGTTGTCTCATTGTCCGAAATGTCAGTTAGTTGTCCATATGTCAAAGTGGAACGTGTTCTGTCACAGACATGAATTAATAAATTAATACATACATTACTGTGTAAATAGATCGTTGAGCATACCATACAACAGGGTTTCAACTTTATAATATGTTTTAGAGATGATATTTAATGCTATTTAATCCCATGTTATAGTGTTGCTTTAGCGTGTCACCCAGTCAATATGTAACCACACGTACGACGTACCATATTCATCCCAAAATCCAAAGAATAAAATAAATTAGAGATAATAAATTAGAGTGCAGCCGGTCACAGCTGTGCTCTGCTTACAACTAAACAGAAATGCCAGAAACCAGAAACCTGGTTATAAGATAAATAAAAAGCTTGTTTGTGTCTTCATGGTGCTTTGAAATGTTGATGTTGATTTACGATTACTGATAGTGAGAAACTTTATTTCGATTTTTAACTGCTGTCTCATTGCAATTATTGCAATTAATTTGTGTCTAACGTCAATTTTATAGTATATACTGTATGTATAGTAAGTAGTGCTGTACTGTTTGTGTTACTTTTGTTTTGATAGTATTTTAACGCCATGTGTAAGGAGAATTAATTTAATATCCTCCAGAGTATTCTAAAAGGTTATAAAGTACAGTTGTATTCGTATCGTAATTTTGATTTTCTGTCTGTTCCACACGATTGACGATTGACGGCAACGGAATGGTCCACTTGGTTTGGTTAAGATTTAAGATGTTCGCAGTGAAACGAAAACTATGAGTCAGTCGTCGTCAACAGTACACATACGATACGCTTGTTTTAATTAACTACTTAATTACTTAAGAACGAGTGGGATATTATTACGGTGCTTTCAATGAGTTCTTCTTACCGTTTTAGTTTGATTAGTCGAATAATTGTACTGGTTAATATTGATTTAAGAATCCATGTGTTTACATTACCAATCTATTCATTCAAATAATATACCTATGTAGAGGTTGTTTGTTAATAGCAAATATTGACTATGTATACGTATATGTACTTGAAAATTTTAAGCACTGTTAATATTACATACATATGCATACGTAAATTAATATGTAAGTAATGTCCTTATATTATGAGCTATAATAAATTCCATGATTGATTTAAACACTTTATGCATATACTTCCACTGATGAGTTGACCAATATTTCATTTTAAATAAATAATAATAGCTACTTAAGTATAGTTAACTATAGCAAGTATTTTCAGTGACTTCATCCGATTTGTAAAGGCGACAATCTTATCGGAAACTCTGGAGTTCCGGAGTGTGAGGATACCGACGGGTAATCAGTAAGGAATTAAAGTTACCGATCGGTTTGAAAAAGTAAAATGTTATTTAAGAGTTTCTTAAAAGCGCATAATTTTCCATTTACATATTTTTTGAAACTTCAAAATATTCTATTTATATGTTTTTAAAAAGTGCAATATGTTCTATTTACATGTTTTGGAAAATTGCAAAATGTTCCATTTGCATGTTTTTTAAAAGTGAAAAATGTTCCACCTGCTTGCTTAAAAAAAGTAAAATGCACTATTTACTTAGATTCTTTTATGATCATATATTTTTTTGTTGTAATAGATAGTGTATTTTGTTTTTAGCTAAAAATTTAAATGGGTCATTTTGATTCTTCATAGACGATATATTATGTAAAACAATAATTCAAAGCCATTTATCTATCGCTAGTATAAAATACAGTACAAGACAATTCAAACTTTGGGGAGAAATGAACACTAGGCTTTCGCTTTCAGTTTATTACACGTTTTTTGAGAACGACTTCAACCTCATTCCTTTGTCAGGAGCAGGAAAATGTTTTCAACGTTGACAAGCGTGACCAGTTGCCCGTATGGAATAGTCTGCCTCAACAGTGACGAAGTACATGATCTGGGTAAAAGGTAATTATGTATATGCACATGACCTAGATTCGTGACATCGTGACTACATTATTCAATGGTATGTGATTTTGTCATTAAGTAGTCGTAATCCATCCAGCCAGGCATAATGGCGCATATAACCACAAAACTGCATGTTCCTCACTTAAAGTAGTCAGCATCTACTTCCCCGACGAAGTTGCACAATCGTCCACGAAGCGCCGGATTTTTGTTTAAATGAGGCATGAAAACCAAAACCAAGCGAAGAAAATTCAAGGTACTATTTTGGGATAGCCCAGTCGTAACGTAGTTAGTAAAAGTGGGAAATGTTAGTTTTTGTATAGTTTCACAATGTTAAACAAAAGCCGTGTAATCTTAGTCTTAGTTACTAAAAATTGACGGATATTTCCATGACGTCATGTTTGCGTGACTTCTATATACTACAACGCTTTATATTAGTAGTTAGGGCATGTCCACTGTATGAAGCAGCCAAACTGGAGGAAGCAATGTAAAATACGGCGAAGAATTCGCGGGAGGTTTAAAATAGCAGCTGGTGAACCTCTCGGTAAATTATCGTGGTACAGGATCCTGGTACACTTGAAAGTACCAGCGGGTTGTGCCAGGTAAAGGTATCAGCAACGTGTACAAGTAACGCGTACCAGTTCAAAGTAACAGTCACACGTACCATTTAAATGTACCAGTAACGCGTACCAGTCCAAAGTACCAGTTAAAAGTCCCAGTCACACGTACCAGCTAAAAGTCCCAGTCACACGTACCAGCTAAAAGTCCCAGTTACACGTACCAGTCACACGCATAAATTATATTTTCAAGTACGAAAGTACGATGTAGATATATGGTCCCAGTTGCAAGAACCAGTTCGCATTAAATAACATTTGAATAATACTTTTATTATGCTGCTGGAGCGTGAAGTGAGCCAATCCGCAATACCGTTAACGTTTTTTCCGGTACGAAGGGCTAAAATCGCATGTTCCACTTCATTGAAATATATTAGAAAGTAAAAGTGTAGTGCTAATGCGCGTAAAGTTGATCGGGTTTATTTTTTTTTAACTTCAAGTACCTGTATCTTTTTACTTAGCCAACGGGCACTATAGGAGAAGCTGTCATTATACTCTTTTAATACTGCATGTGCGAAAAAATACTTAGTTTCGAAAATTAGAAGTTGCAAGAGATACAGGTCATTGTACGAAAAAATCGTAGAAAGTCTTACTTCGGCCCAAAGTAAACAGTTACCTTAAATACATCTAAATTTAATTGAAACGTAGAAATGTGATCGGCATAAAAAAATTTAAAAAAGCACTCAAAACTTTCATGATTTTAAATAGCCAGAGTGTTTAATAAAGGTAAGAAGCTAAAATCGGTAGTCAAGATAGTTGAGACCATATAAGCTGTATATATATTTTTGGTTACTTAGATTTTTATAGGCCGTACTGTTTACACGGCGGCCACTAATCACCTTTTGGGGGTGATCACCTTTACGCACCTTAGTACTACTAAGGAAACCGCGTAATAGGTAAAGTAGTTACCTGGTTAGTACGTTATACATTTAAGTAGAAGATTGGTTAAGTCAGATATTTCACTCTGTTAGCTCCTAACCGAGTTGTCTTTTACAAATGTTCGCCAAGTACTCTGTATTAGGTGCCGGAGTAGTAGATCAATCTATTATGATTTAATAGCCGGTTAACCCGCCACAACTTTTCTTAGCGTGCGCGGAAATTTAAAAAAACGTTTTTAATATGTTTGGGGAAATTCATGTTACAACCCCGACCTGACCGCGTAAGAAATCACGTACAGCAAGTAGCACCTCAACACGGTTGACACAAGCCATTTAAATGTCCTGTGATCAATTGTGGCGCGTCATGGACTAGTAATAATCACAAGTTATAAAACGCATTTAATTTCTAACCAGACGTACTATATGACATATGACCAGGTACTATGACAGCCGGCCAAATTGGAATAAATTTCTTCAACCGTAGAGCCCCTTGCAGATTCTGATTAAATAAAAACATAATTAGCTTAACATGTGAACAATAAAAGACACCCACTTTTTAAACTTTAGTTGTTATGAAGATCTGGCCTTCAAAATATAGAATAAGTTGAAAACGGTTTTATAAATTCATTCATTACACTGAACTGGTACAGC
Organism: Dicyrtomina minuta; assembly: GCA_949802685.1. Taxonomy (NCBI): domain Eukaryota; kingdom Metazoa; phylum Arthropoda; class Collembola; order Symphypleona; family Dicyrtomidae; genus Dicyrtomina; species Dicyrtomina minuta. The sequence goes on along the minus strand of OX461809.1, from coordinate 12,087,629 downwards.
AGTACCATGTACTAATATGACACGGTTTTTCCACTTTTTCCCTCCAGAAAACGCGTGTCCCCAAATCAGTAACACAGTAGTACATTACCACCCTAATATCGGATGAAAAGATTCTCTTCGTTATGCAGTGCCGATACAGACAAAATAAAAGCACAGAATAACTGAGACATTGATGTCAACGTTTCTGAGCCGTTTAAGAGCAGTGCATACATTCGCATACATCTGCACTTACTTGGGAACGTTTTTGCATGTAACCCTAGGATTTAACCGAATTTTACCAAAACGTCTTCTACTGACCCTAGACACTTCCACTAGTATAAAGACCTGAGTGCATTTTGCGCTGTTCGCGCATAAAACGCGCGAGCATTTTGAAAAAGTGGCCGACTTTCAAAATAGCCAAATCTTTATGGGATTTAACATGTGAAAATTAAAAAATCCAGGCTCCTGTGTGTTTTATTCATTTTTGAAAAAATCTCGAAATAAAAACAAAATACCAAAAACAGTTGCAAAAGGTTGTAATTACGAGTTTTAGGCAAAACGCATACGTTTAGGTGCATTCGACCCAATGCAGTAGTATTCAAATTATCTAAATATTTTGTAATATTACATATTTAAGATATTTATATTTTTACTCCATGCCTACCTTTGATGTAAAAGATAACCACAGCTGATGTATTTAAATATATAGTCAGCATGTAAATTTACATTTTTGTTTCGTGTGCGCATTTTAATTTGTATTTTAACGTTGGTAATAAATGTGTGCTTTAAAAACCATATTTTAGTAATAATATGGTATTTAATGTATAAAGGTCTCTTTCCTACTAACTGGCACCTTAATATTCAAAATCATAGGCTTACACCTGTTTCCCATAATAAAAAATCGTAGGTGAATGATCAAATCCGTTTTCTTCCATTCTTTGCTAGAAGAAAATCCGTGTCGTTCTATTGACTTTGGTAAGGATGGAAGCCGTTTTGAATTTAGAGAAACATAAAAGAACAGTTTTTCGCGAAGAATGAAAGAAAACGGATATTTAATCTTTCACCGACGAAATAAAGTTTTGATATCTACGCTTTTTGCGTTGTCCAAATTAGTCATAATTGATTGACTTGAATTTTAACTTCGTATAAAAATAGGTAAGTCGATTGGACTAACTAAACAATAATACTAAAACAAAAAGCTTGTTTGTCAAGTTGTACTCAAAATTTAAAAAATTAGAATAATTTTGATATTAAAAAGTTTATTCGTAATTATTTTGAAATATATACAACCAGCCGAAACTAAAAATATAATTTTTAAAATCATGATTTCATTTTAAATTCACGCAAATAAAATGATTAAAAATCATAATGACTTTTATTTTCTGCCAATTTATGTAATGATTATGCTTTGACATTTCCTTCCAACTTCCAGTACAGGCTTTTGCAACCTTAAAATTTTTAACCCGAGCATTTGCAACGCATAACCAAGCCTAGGAAATTTACTATTCACCTACTAAAAAATTAAAACGATACACATCGCTTGCAAAGGTACCCAAATGTATTTGTTCATAAGGCGACCCTGGATTTATTGACTCAGATTTGTTAGTTTTAAATTACTGAAAGAATATTGATTAGGTACGACTAATTCAAATAAATATTATTTTTATTCTTCAAGAATTTTATTTTTAAATTCGAATATGAGTTTTAATTAATAATTAATAATTTAATTCTTTTGAAATGACAATAAAAAGTTTTTGTCACTTTGCCAAACAAAAATTTAAACTTTAAATTATAACTAGCAGGTTAGCAACCCGATGGGTTGCGATTAAAAAATGTAACATATTTTTCACATTTAGTTGTTATAGTAAATAAGGTTGTGGCCAAATGGACTTTTGGGATGCCCAGTATAAGCTTTAATTAGAGGTTCTACTGGGTTAAGTTATTACCATTGGATTGAACCGCGCAAGTGTTGACCATAATATACTTGCTCGGGGTAAGCTTTCACTCTAACTTTGCAAGGGTTATGTTTTTCCCATAAGCGTGGTAGGAGTAGGTTTTGACCAGAGCCTTGCCTGGGTTAAAGTATGGAATTAGACTTGTTCGGGTACGTACTGATCAGTGACTTGCCCGGGTAACACTGTAGTGAAAAACTTCGACCAGGAGGCTTGCACGGGATAAGTTATACCGTAGCGTTGGCTGGCTTAATCATTTACCACAGACTTGCCCAAAATTAATGATTTGCCTCACCGGTCGCATTCTATTATATTTGTTGAGCTCACAGGCTTTCTCGGGATAAATTTTTCCCAGAGATTTGCCCGTTTTGCGCTATGGTCTCCGGACGTGCCCAGGGTAAGCTTCAATCACAACCTTGCCCGGGCTTAGCTTTGATCAAATGGGCCATCCATATAATACGTTTCAGTTTGTTGTACAAAACCCCCCTCCCTCTTCAATCGTCACTTCACCGTCATTCCTTGGTCCCCCCCCCCCCCCACTATAAAAGTTTAAATTTTTAAATAGTTGTTGAAATAATTTTTTATAATTTCTAAAGGCTTATATATACATTTTTCCGAAAAGTGAATATTTACATACCACATATTACATTTTATCAATAACGTATCTGCTTTAATTCGCCGTAATAAAAATTTAAAATTACAAAAATTGCGTGAAACGTCATTTGCCTGAACCCCCTCCCCCCATGAAACCTAAAACGTAATGCATGTATGGCCCCAAAGGCTTAACCGGGGCATGGTTTTGCCACAGGCGCGATCCAGGTATGTTTTGATCAGAAACTTAACCTGATTACGCTACGGTCACCGACATATCTGGGATCAGTTTTGATTTCAGGTTAGCCCGGAATTAGGGCTTTAAATTAATTCGGGTTAAATAAATCGTATTAGTCATTTTTACTTTTTTACGCAAGGGGTATGTAAAACCTGATCGTGCGTCTTTTGTGCGATGTAAAATTCACCCTATTTTGTTCAATATAATCTTTTACTTCCGGCTGCTGCATGTACAATTTTATTAGATCACAGGCTTGGAAGGTAAAAGCCTTTGCGAAAACCTTGGCTTGCAGACGCATAAAATGGTACCATGAAAAGTGCAAATAGTTGAAAACTGAAGCGCACACAACGTGTAGTGGCTTTTAACAGGGGCCATCTCAAGACCAATCATTAAACGGACTTTTAATTAAAAGATTAAAAAAATAAATTATTACTGTTAGGGAATTAATATTACGAAGCTTAGTGTTGACTTGAGTGTAGGTGCAGTAATGCAGAGTAGACATGGATACGATGTAGTTGTAAGTTATACAATAGGAAACTTTGGTTAAATAAAATAATAAAATTAGATTAGTAATTTTCTCGCCAAGTTCAAATTTTTTTTATCGGCTTGCATTTTTTTCCTCAGATTTTATGGTGTTCAAGTTAGAGGTATTTGCAATTATTAATCTAGCTCTGTGCCAATCAGGACCCTGGAATTTTTAAAAATTCGAATTTCAGGCTGTGATTGGTGCAGAGCTAAAAAGTTAAAACGGGAATAATTCAAAAAAGTGTCAAAACACTAAATTTTCCAAGACCATGCCGGCCTCCGCTTGACCAAGGGCTATCTAATGACACCCCAATAAGGGGTAAATTCATAACACTGTAGGAGGAGTACACTGTAAGAGTTGGCAACCCCCCGTAACACTGCACGCGTTAATTAAGAGATTCATGTAATAGTTTCTAATGGCGTCTCAGAACTTATTAAATTCTTCCGCCGCAGATTGTACGCCATGTCCACATCGTGATCGCATCTTTAAACGTAAAGGACTAAAACGGCACATTACAAGTGCGCATCCTGACATTCATCGACAAAGTTTACTGGATGACTTTAACCCAAATTTGAACTTTTTTTCTAACGGTGATGAAGATCGAGATGCCGAAGTGGTTTCATTGAACTTTGATTGTGACGCACTTATTACAAAATTTGATAATTTATTGTCGCTCAATACCCCTAATCATGAATTATTTGAAAATTTGTGTAATGATTATTCGAATGTTCTACGAAAATGCAAAGAAGAACTTCCCGGTCCCACGAATCCAGCAAAAAAAATTTACGAGCTAAGGAAAAAAAATAAGGTTTTTAAGAATTCAGATGCTGGTTACAATTCTACTTCTAACCCACAAAGGAAATCAAATCGGAAGAGACAGGCTCGTAAACAAGAGTATCAAGAAAGCATGCAGTATCTGTTTTATAACCAAAGAAGGAAGGCGGTCCGATTGGTTCTTAATTCTAATGATAAGTGCTGTACCATAGGGTAGGGTCGTCTAATTGTGATCGCTTTTTGAAAAACTTTTGGTTGTGCGATCCGTAAAACTTAGTAGAAACAATTTCGAAAGCAACGACCCTTGAAGTTTAACAAACATACAATTTTGAGTATTTCCTCTAAATTTCATAAAATTCTGATGGTTAATCTTTCATCTACAAGAGTTTAAAGAATTCGCTCTTGGCTGAGTTGGAAGTTTGTTAAGTCCGGTAATTGTGATACGTCTGCGTCTTATTGTGATCGACTAATTTAATGTCGAAAGTAATATTTTTTAAACTCTAAAAACGTAGTAAATAGGCTTTATTTGTTGTATTAATGTAATTGTGAATGACTGGTCATTCCAATCGTCGTTTTTATTTTGCTGTATGCCCACCAAAGTTTATTGCGTTGATAGTATCAAACTGAATGTGTTAATAACTGTAAAACTCATATAACACGCTAAATTACGTGTATGAAAAATTAAAGTTCAAAGTGTGACATTATAATACTTTTAACCTGCGTTTGCAGTTAAATATCCATTATTTACAGACAAATCAGCACAGTTCAGGTCAAAGTCAGTGTATTTTCCAATACTGCAGTTGCACGCTTAATAGCATTAGTATCACATTTACACGTCACACCGAAGCGACTTACGTTTTCGAAAATAATTTACCAAAAGAAAGAATAAAATATAATTAAATCTGAATTGAGCTTATCTTGTGCCTATTAACCATGGTTATCTCTTGCATAGTTAGTATTATTGAGAATATTTTCGAAACAGTAATTAGAGAGGTTTGAATATAATGAAAACAAACTCTTCTCACTAATTAAATGGCAATCAGAGATGTTTTGATTTTTTTCTTCGACAAGATATCCGAATTTCACGGCGAAGATCAACTATTACACACTCATTGAGTCGTTGATTAAAGTAACACAAAATTCGAGCATTGGCTGTCGTTCGTTAGGAGACGGTTTCATAGTATCACAATTACCTGATTATCACAATTATACGACCTTAACCTACCGTTAACTGACTTAGAGAGGGATTTTTCATCTCGTTGGGGAACACCAAATAATTCTGTTGGACCTGTCTATAATGCTGTGACGGAGGAAAAGCAAAACCAAATTGATGCTGTTTACACCCCTCGGATATCCCAAGAAAATGTTCGAGCTCAAATAAGACGGATGAATGTAGATTCCGCTCCTGGTCCTGATGGCATTCTGGTTAGATGGGTAAAATCAACTTTAAAGAAATAAAAAGTAATTTTATCCCAAATTTTATCGTACATGGTCATGCACAATTTTGTTCCATCATTAATGCGGGAGGCACGAACTGTGCTTATTTATAAGTCTGGCGATGCCAAGGATTCCAAGAACTGGAGGCCAATAACTGTCAGCTCTGTCTTACGACGAATTATTGAAAAAGTATTAGATAGTAATTTTAGAGAATGTTTCAGTCTTAATTCCAACCAACGTGGATTTACTAACCAAGCTGGGACACTAATAAATACAACTCTAGTTGCAGAATGTTTAAAGAAAGCCAAAAAGGACAAAACTGACTGTACCATTATATTTGGAGATATTACTCAGGCATTTGATAGTATAGGGCATGCGCACGTTTTTAATCAAATTCAGTCAAAACCAGCGCCATCTCTACTTAAAAATCTTGTTTGCAGTTTGGCCAGTAATAATTATACTCGCATTACCACAGTTGAAGAAAAATCAAATCCCATTAGATTTTAGCGAGGGGTGATGCAAGGAAGTCCAATTTCTCCATTTCTGTTTAATGTCTCAATTGACCCCATGATACAAGACCTAAGTGAAAAAGAAGTCACTGATAAATTTGGCTTTTGCCTGCACCACCTACATGAAAATGTATCTAATGGAGAGTTCGCTGATGACACGGGGCTATTTGGGAATTCAAGGCATGCATCCATTGAACGTTACCAACAGGCTGCCGAATCGTTAGATGCCATTGGTCTCCGTATGAATCCTGTGAAAAGTGTTGCTATCAGCCTTGTAAAAGGAAAGTTGTGTGAGGACCCCCTTCAAGTCGGACCTGATGACTACATAATTTGTATTGGACCAGAGGATACTATAAAGTACCTAGGAGTCACTTTCAATGATTGCATCGTCGTTGATGAAAATAAAGTTTTAAAGAAGTTTAATGACAAAATTGAAAAATTGACATCAACCCCTATGCTTAGACCTGACCAGAAGTTAAACGTCCTTAAAGGTTATCTGTGGCCTACTTTAATTTACCAGTTTCAAAATGCCACACTTTCAAATTTATCTCCAAAATTCCTGGAGGCCATTGATAAAATTATTCTTAGCTCAGTGAAAGAAATTCTCAGCATTCCAATCAGCACACCCACCAGCATGCTGTACTCCAGCTCAAAAGTAAAGGGTATAGGATTGATTCGTGCTAGATGGGAGGCAGGTATCCAAAATTTTAATGCACTGGAAATTCTGACATCATCAGCTCATGTGTTACTTCACGAAGTAAAAAATTTTGAGATTGGAAAATCTGAATGTTTGGATTTTCTTGATGTCCTATTGGATGCACGGGAATCTTTATTTGACTGCAAGGGAAAGAAAAGTAAGTTCATTCGTGAATATTTAAGAAGTTTGGAATATGATACCTGGTGTAAGCTGCCACAAAAAGGGCAAGGTGATATTCAATTTCAAGAATGTCCGTATGCCAATAAATGGATTCATTCAAAAAATGGACTTTCCACATCCGAATGGATCACTGCAATTAAAATGATTGGAAATGTACTGCCTATAAATGCTATCCCTCGACCCGACCAAGGATCCCCTTATTGCCGACATGGCTGTAAAGAGATTGAAACGATAGGACATATCCTTGGAAGGTGCCCTCGTGGAGAGCTTATTCGTAATAATCGCCATCATGCAGTTCGCCGGTTAGTTGCTGAAGCTATGCATCAATTGGGGTTTAAAGTTCTTCAGGAAGTTGAATGCACTGGAGATGGTTCAAGGCGAGTGGACATTATTGCGTGCAACTTAACATCAAAGCAAGGATTTATACTTGATCCAACCGTGCAAATGGAGCAGAATGATGTAAATCAAGCTGAAGCTGTTCATCAAGAGAAAAAAAGGATTTATGATCCATGCATTCCTTATTTTAAGCAAAAATTAGGGCTTACTGAAATCCAAGTGATTGGGCTGTACATTGGAGCGCGTGGAACTATTTCAAAATTTTTTCTCAACTTTACGAAATCACAGTGTCTACCTAGTACCCTGATTGAAGACATAATTATCTCAGTTTTAAAGAAATCATCTCAAATCTGTGTACACCATTTATATTCTTGTGTGCCAAATGATTAATTTAGGAAAAATATTGTTATTATTTTATCATGCAAACATAATCCGTTTATAACAAAAATGTGAAACGTATACTGAGTCCTTTGGGCTATCGTCGTTGGACGACAGTGTCAAGTTTATTTTAATAAAGTTGTCTTTCTCTCTAACTCAAATTAAAAAAGTAAAACGATAAACGGACGTTTCCTACCAGGTTGTTTCCTACCCGGACATTCTCTACCCCATACATTTCCTACCCGGACTTTTCATAGCCTGGCATTTCTTACCCGTGCAAAATGTTGAAATAAAATTTTCCGGTGTTAGTGAGATAAAGGTATTTATTATTTTCTTAGCAAGCCTGAATTATTTAAAGCAGGTCCTGTTAATAATAAAAATACATTGCTTTTGTGGGCTGTAGCTTTAACAGTAACATGAGCCAGTTTGAATTTTCCGCCAAATCTGAAATTCAATATTTTGTACAATTTTTTTACCATTGTGTTAATACTTTTATAGCCACTAATAAATCAGTTTTAAAACTCCAAACAGCGGAGGAAGTATGTGCGCACTACGTTAGTTTTGACCATTAACTTTTGCAAACCAAAAACTCCAAAGTTTTTAATTTCCCGCTAAATCTAAAAGTTAAAACTACCGGTCACTCACTGCAAATATGTATACACAATACATCATTCGAGCGATAATCATTAGTAGAATCTAATTATTTTCAAGCTGCCTACTTTTAAAAAATATTGAAAAAACGTATTCTTTTAAAAACATTATTTTAAAAATTGTTGTATAGGATAAAGGTCGTCAAAATATAAACTGTTTCAGTCTTTTTCCAAGATCTCTGCAATGATATATCAATCTTTAAAATCGGACGAGTATTTTAAAAATTTTGCAATTACCTTACTATTGGAGAAGGGCGTGTTAAATGTTATATATCTGCAAGGCGCTGCATTTGGGAACGCATTTTGTAATTTAATATAATGTATTTCCTCATTTTCTCCAACGAAATTGCAAAGCATCAAACTATGTATCATTCAATTTAGTATATCTTAAGAAAAGGAATAATTACATTTTAGTTTTAAGTAAGAAGAAAATGTAAATCAATTATGATTTCACGGAGGTTGTTACAAGTAAATATGTAGCTGTGGCTACAGACGTTCTGTTCTGAATCAAAAACTTGCAAAACTTCAAAATCAGAACCCAAAACAGATTTTGATTTATTGTATTAGTATTTCCGTTTCTCCAAAACTCGAATACAAGAGTCGAATATTATTTTCCAATTATGATAATGACAGATAATTTGCACCATACCACAATCAGGTTAGGGATTGTCCGCAAACGATGTTATCGAAATATTCCTATTTATTGGACCCTATATGACACCCTTGTCAATGTCATCATCAACCTAAAAATTACGTAAATGGATATCTTTAATATGGGATGTCATCAGCATCCCTGCAGATCCATTGACCCAACCCATAAAGTGATTTATGGATGACCCCTTGGCAGTTTAGCTGTTAATGTTTAAATAACCAGTTTAATGTTGCTCAGACATTAACGATGGCATGACATATACTCATTCACTCGCATTATCTGCTCCCAAAATATGCATTGCTCTTAAACGGCTCAGAAGTGTTCCGTTCTGATTGTGTGACAACTTAATCAACTCACTTGCAATATTAGTTTTAAAACATTTAGGGAAAAATTTATTTTCTGAGTTGTGGTAAAAATATTCGAGCTGTTTTGTAAGTATAGGTACTCATTTGCAGGGTGAGCCTTCAGTTCTGGTACACGTATTTGAATGTTTGCAGTAATTCCAAATGTATCAGTTGTTATAAATATTTTAGTATGTTAGAAATAAAGTGTCTACAATTAAGGAAAATAAAGTTTTTAAATTTTAGCATTGCCCGAATCTCTAATTCTACGCGGAGGTCAGAAGCTTGAGTTTGAATAGTACGAGGTAGGTACTATTAGTAGACTATTAGAATACAGTAATTCCACTATCTGTATAACTATTAATAAGATTGACAGTCAGTAACTTAGCCAAAAGATTTTTACGGGTAAGGCTTTACTGCTTAAAGACAACTACAATCTGGTTTTGTTTATAGGTATTACTAAAAAAATAGAAACAAAGAAAAGCTGACACAATCAGAACGGAACACTTCTGAGCCGTTTAAGAGCAATGCATATTTTGGAAGCAGATAATGCGAGTGAATATGAGTATATGTCATGCCATCATTAATATCTGAGCAACATTAGACTGGTAATTAAACATTAACAGCTAAACTGCCAAGGGGTCGTCCATAAATTACGTCATGGGTTGGGTCAATGGATCTGCTGATATGCTGATGACATCCCATTTGCGCTTTAAAGTAATTAGTACATTTAGTGCTAATGCAAAAAACCAACACATAAATAAAGCACGGGCATTCACGTCAAGACTTGATTAGATGGCTAGTGGCTTGTCTTGATTTGAACTTGACGAATTACAGCTATTTTTTGAGTCAGCTCAAGTCATTGGGCAGGTGACTTGACTTGATTATTTTATTATAAAGAGCACTAGATATCTCTAGCATATTAACAACCTTAATTAAACCAATTCCGCATTCTATTGTTCAATAGTCGAGTGCAAATCTACTACTCCTAAAGAATTTATGTTTGCTTAGGGATTGTCCACAAATGGCATCATAGAAAAGTATTCATTTTTAAGACAATGTTCCCCCTGTCACTAGATTAATCATGTTAAGTACTTAAATGACTACATCTCTAGCATAGGATTGCCAAGTAGACCCATTGAACCTATCAATGAAGTAATTTGTGGACGACCCCTTATGTACGTCTTTATTTTCTTCATAAGAAACACGACTGTTCTTTCGTACAATTTCTTAGATTAGGTAAGTTTCTTGCATATCGATGTGTTAGGGATCTTCTGTAAATGACGTTTTCGGTGGGGTAAGTGAATCTATAGTCATGTAGTGATGACATGTCGTGGTAAAGATAACAGTTTCACGCAATATTAAAGTGATGACATGGGGATGGATCGTTTTTTATATTCCAAGATTCTACATGATGAAGGTGTTTTGCAGAATCTTATTACAAAAAACGCATAGAGCGTTGAGTACCATTGGTAGTAGTATGTTCATTTTTTAAAGAGGGAAATTCAAACAAATATGAAGAGAGAAAAGTAATTTTAAGTAGGGACTATTTTTTGATGCGGACGTACACACGTGCGTACAGTAGTGCGGCTGTATGTATATCGTCAGCGAAGAGGCAAATCTGACTTTCTCCTTTTGGGGCTAAAAGCAAAACTGACTATTACCATTTTTTGCTAAAAGCGAAAATGACCATCTCCATTTTTCTCCAAATACCATTAAAAGAAGGCACAAAAACTATATGTACCAATGCAGCATGTTATAAAGTAGACGTTTTCGTTTAGGGGTCGTCCATAAATGACGTCACAAAAATTATTGAAAAAAGCAAATTTTATATGGTGAAAATCGAAAAAACCCAAATTTTGACTTTGAAAAAATTCCTGAATGGTTCTTATAGCCAAACTTAAGTTTTGGCTGAAAACGATTTGTGATATTATTTATAGATTCTTTTTAAAAAATTCTATTCTATAATACTAAAATCCGGGTTTTCTTTGAAACTGGTATCCAAAAATTCAAAATTTCAACTTTAAACCTTATTGTTAGGTATCAGGATTAAGCGATATGGGTTTGGTGAGAATCGGAAATGTGTCATTTTGAGGTTCTTGGAATATAAAAAACGATGAAAGCCTTAAAAAGTGATAATTTGTAGGACGTCATTTATGTGAGGCCCATTCGCCCGTTTTTGCCCTCATTTACTTGCGTTTTGACATGGGTCCATTCAACTGTTAATTGTGAAGAAATGGCCAGTCCGAGCAATGTAAAAAACCAAATCGGACCTGTCTGCTCGCATTTGTGTTCGCTTGAAAGTTGTTTGAAGAAAATCGGTTAAAAACTGTGACCTGTAGTTTACGGCCAACAGGCGGACATGGCCATTTCAATAGATGCTCAAGCTCAGCATCTAAAAATATAAATAAAGAAAAGCGGACACAACCCGAACGAAACACTTCTGAGCCGTTTAAGAGCAATGCATATTTTGGGAGCAGATAATGCGACTAATGCGAGTGAATGAGTACATGTCATACCATCATTAATGTATAAGCAACAATAAACTGGTTATAATTATTAAACGTTGTGTAACAACTAAACTGCCCAGATGTCGTCCATGAATCTCTTCATGGGTCGAGTCAATGGATCTGCTGGAATGCTGATAACATCTCATGTTAAAGATAGTCAATTACGCTTTAATTAGTACATTTAGTATGTAGTGTTATTGTAAAAACACCTAAATAAAGCAAGGGCATTTAAGCCAAGACTTGATGAGATGGCTAGTGGGTTGACTTAACTTGGACTTGACGACTTCCGGCTATGTTTTGGGTCAGCTCCAGTCATTGGCGAGGCGACTTGACTTAATTTAACTTTAGCCTTAGGGGCGAATTATTGCTTTGTATGGCAGCCAGCTGCAGCCTTATTACCAACACATAATTGACGCACTTTGAATTTTCCACCAAATCTAAAATTCGATATTTTGTACCCTTGTTTGTTCATTTTGAAAATGCTTATAGCTTATAGCCACGTATAGTTCAGTTTTAGCACTCCAAACAGCGTATGAAGCGTGTGTAGCCAGTGTGGACAGAGCGGACTACGTAACCCCCAAGCGGCCAAGTATGCTCCATACTTACCAACAGGCTTGCAAGGATATGATAGCCACGCAGGCAGGTCTCATCCACCAGTGTCTTTTTGAGATGATTATATACAAATAGGTCAAGTTACCGGGGGGCACTGGGGAGGGGGAGGGGAGGAGAGCCCCCAGTATTAGAAAGTGACTCCAAATATGAATATTAGTAGGCATATATAAAAACAAGCAGGAAGGCCCGTTGCCATGCAACACGGTTGTTGTAAGGACTGTCTCGGTCTGGGAACACAGTCAAATATCAAAAGTCTGATATATTGTGTTAAATATATTAGCAGTTACCTCACTATAAGAGAAGGGCATGTAAAATGTATAATCTGCAAGGTTACTGTATTTGGGATCACATTTTGGAATTTACTGTGTATTTCCTCCAACAAAATTGAAAAAATTGCAAACTACATATTGCAACATTTTGTATCTTAAAGAAAGGATCTTAACATGAAATGTCATCAGCATCCCAGCAGATCCATTGACCCAACCCTTGACGTGATTTATGGACGCCCCCTTGCAGTTTAGCTGTTAACGTTTAATGATAAATAGCCAGTTTAATTTTGCACAGATATTAATGATGGTATGACATGTGTACGCATTTACTCGCATTATATGCTCCCAAAATATGCATTGCTCTTAAACGGCTCGGAAAAGCTCCGTTCTGATTGTGTCAGCTTTTCTGTATTTATATTTTTTTTAAATGACGCCTATAAAGAGAACTAGATGATAGTTGACTTTCAAGCAATGGCCTACCCGTCAAAATCTTGGGGCTGCTGATTGTTAGTCTTATTAATAGTTACAGAGATAAAGTAATTGCTGTATTTCTTCTAATAGTACCTCCCGCGTATTCAAATTCAAGCTTCTGACCTCCGCGTCAAATTAGAGACAACGGCAGGGCTAAAATTTGCAAACATAAGGCCTTCACAAAAATTCATAGAAAACGCCATAAATTCAGATTTGATAGCAAATAAGTGTTTAAAAGTAGCTAATTTTGCACCAACAAAAGGTATTTATAAAGGGAATTACATGGCAATTTTCTCTGCATGAAACGCCTACCCTCCGCATACTGTTAGGGAACTGCGTTGTATTAGAAGGTATGCGGTACTTATGTTAGGCATAATATTTGCCGTATTGCTTACAGGGTGCACTATTCAAATTCCAAACCCTCGGGCCCGTGTACTATTCTAAGCCCGCGCCGTGTACTGTGGTACTGCCATATAAAACGGTTTTAAGAAGACAGGAGTAATACTTCAATTCCAATCCTCTCAGACCTATTTTGTAATATAGGCCTGCACTATTATAGAGAATACGGTAGGTAGGTGCAGGGAATTCAGAACTTGTTTTCGCGAGGGGAAGTAATAATTATAATGTTTATTTTTACCCCGAGGGGACAGACCTGCTCTTTAAAATGTGACGTCCCTGCCCAATTTGAAAAAACAGGACACCCCACGTTGAAGATAGCTATCGACTATGTACTACGGGATGTTACTCAAATGATGTCAATCAAATTATCACATTTTAAGGGTCACCCCACCTTAATGATAATTCAAATTGGTCAGTGTGTGGAGTTATTTTATATTAGTTCATTGTTGCTTTGCTTACTAACTATATGTTCAGTTTCTTCAAAACAGAAACATATTATATGCACAAATGTAAGCGAATATTCCTAAACGGCTCAGAAACGTGGACATCGTAATGTTTAATCTTTATATTTTTTCTTCAGCTACGTGAAGAGGAGTAATATTGTTTTTCATGAGTTTAGGGTGCTATATTTTCCTGTGTTACTCACTGGAAGAGGTTCGTACAAAAACAAAAATTGAAATGTGTCCTTTACCTAAATGTTTAGCTTTTCTATTTTAAGAGACTGCATGAGACCTGACGGCAGAAGAAATTCGGCCCAATTTGGTCAGCGGTAATCGTTTCAAAGTGCACAGTACCCCTAAAAGTTCATTTTTTGAAACTGACCCGAAACCAGAATTTTCGTAAATAGGCAATAATTGCAACTGGCCTTGCCATTTGATTTTAGTTTTATCTTCTAATATGCTCGGAGATAACTTCGGATCTATTGCACTTTCCCGATGACCGTCCACAAAAATGGTCTAAATTTCTGCGGTTGTCTGGTCCTGGTCTCTTACAGCTTCCCATTTTTGGCTAGTGTAGTAAATGACCTTTTAAGTTTCTAAAGATTTGTATGAATAATAACGAATACTTAAAAACACAACCCTTCCAGGCTACAGCGTCTTCTGTAAACGTGACCATTTGGTTTGTCATAACACAAATACTGTGTATAACAAATCCAACTCTGTGGAACTACTGCAGACATAGTTCTACAGATATAAAAAAGTTTGATCGAAATCGACGAATAAAATAGATATTATAGGGTCTGCAAAGCTCAAAAACACGAAAGTACGAACTCCTACAGTAGCCGCGGAAGGTCAATTTCCCAGGGGGGGACAAACCTATGTTAAGCATAGGTACATACTTAAGTATGTACCCATTTATAACCATTAGGAATTTAAAATTTCAGGGGGGACAATGCGCCCGTTTCCCCCCCGGTTCCGCGGCCACTGAACTCCTATGGTAGTGCCGGTAGTTGCAGCTGGGAGAAAATACTGGGTAAGTGATTGGGACATTTAAAGGGCGCGTGGGACTTGCACTTTTTACAAGCTCCCGGTTTGTTCAACAGAACAGATACAACGCATTGCTACTGGGGCTGCGGTTGCGGCCCTACACCATAGTTTGCCTAATTTTGACAGTACTCCAATATGTGCCTGTTACTTCACTCGAACAGTAGGCGCAAAAAATATATAATAATATGGGGGGGGGGGAATGGGGACAGTAATTACAAGGGCTCAAGGATTTGGGACCGAGTTAGGTGGGGTCAAGATTAAAGGGACCAAATACTGTAGTCAGCACTAATACGCTAAACTGGTACCTGTTACGACTGTTACTAATATGACAAACTGGTACCTGGTAGTGATACAAAAAACTGATACATGGTACTGATACGACAAACTGGTACATGTTGCGGGTACGACAAACTGGTACGTGTTACGGGTACGTTAAACTGGTCTGGTATTACGGGCACGGCAAACTGGTACGTGTTACGGGTACGACAAACTGGTACGTGTTACGGGTACGACAAACTGGTACGTGTTACGGGTACGACAAACTGGTACGTGTTACGGGTACGACAAACTGGTACATGGTACTGGTACGATAAACTGGTACATATTACTGGTACACATTACTGGTACGATAAGGTGGTACATGGTACTGGTACGATAAACTGGTACATATTACTGGTACACATTACTGGTACGATAAGGTGGTACATGGTACTGGTACGATAAACTGGTACATATTACTGGTACATATTACTGGTACGATAAGGTGGTACATGTTACTGGTACAACTGCCTGGTACATAGGGGGGAAATTCGCTGAGATAATACCAACCTCTCGGTCTCGACGTGTGTGTAGTGTGTGTGTGTGATTCGTTCAGTCCTTCAGTCCAAGTTATAAAATGTTTTGAGATTGTCGCAAAATAAGTCGCAAAATCGCAACGCGGCTCGGAACTTTATTTAACATTTCAGATTTCATTTCATCCACACGTAAAATTCACTCAAAATGAAGAAATAATTAAATATAATATTATTCTTTCAATTGAATAATCAGTATTTATTTAGTGGAACTGTCACTTCATTCATCATTCGTCGGCTTGAGAGTACTGCAACTTTTTTGGCGATGAAATAATAGTTGTTGCAAGGCTATATAAGTACATAGTAGTAATGGCCATGGCTCATGGTTACCTCCAATTTCATATTTAAAGAGTATAAAGTGAAAAGTTGCATGACATTGAAATATCGAAATAGTATAAGTTGTAAGTTGGAAATTTGTTGCTGTTGAATGTGTTAAAATTGTGGTGGTGAATGTGTGTGTAAAAGTACAGAACACACACCCGAAACGGAAATCGAACATCATTAAAATTGGAAAAAGAACATGAGAATTAAGTATTTTTCATCTTTGCTAGTTTTTTAAATAATGGCATCATTAGATCGCGTCATGGAACTCAATTTTAAAAACGAAGATGAAGAAAATTTTCTTAGTGAAAAACTGGACTGGAGCCTTCCCAGAGTTTTTCACGATAAAAGGCACATGGAGAAGATTGAGGGGACTGAAACATCTCCACAGACTTGGAGGATGAAAGAACGTGTAAGTTATAATGAATAATGAACAATAAATTGAATATTTAACATTTAAGATGAAAGCGTAACATCTAAGGTTAATCGAGGAGGCAGTAATCTAATAATGAGGATTATAAAATTAAATACAGAACAGTTGTTAGTATTAGTAATACGTTATTCTGTGATTGAATGATTGAAAAATTGCGAAATAGTAAGAATTTAGAAAAAAATTTATTAAGTTTAAAACAAAGAACAAAACCTTCTTACTAAGAAAGTTTTGTTCTTTATTTTAAACTTAATAAATTTTTTCATTGAATTTTCACTATTATTTAATTTCTAGATGAAAACTGTCAGCGTGGCTTTAGTAATGTGCCTGAATGTTGGTGTTGATCCTCCCGGAATCGTCAAAAGTCAACCGTGTGCAAGATTGGAATGTTGGATAGGTATTTCCTACAGTCCCGTATTTCACAATTTATTACTAACATTTTTTCATTTTCATTTTTTTTATTGGTATTAAGAGTATTAACATCAGAGAAAAATGTATTGGTTATATATTATGCTACCCTTCTTTACGATTATTTTAGATCCATTATCTCTAAGTCCGCAAAAAGCGCTAGAAACAATCGGAGGAACTTTGCAAAAGCAGTATGAACGGTAAGTGGGTTTTTCAATTGAAGTATGCTTGAGTAGTTTTGTTATTAAATTTCCAAGAATGTCAATGGAATTTCTTGTAATTAGTTTTTTAGATTTTAAATATAATTCTAAAGTTGTTGAAATTTCGTTTTGGTTGGCGGTCGCTTGGTTAATTGTTAGTATCACTTTTTCTCTACGTTCTGATTTAGATGGCAGCCTAGAGCAAGATACAAGCAGAGTTTGGATCCAACAGTGGATGAAGTCAAAAAATTATGTTCATCCTTACGAAGAAATGCGAAAGATGAAAGAGTTTTGTTTCATTATAATGGTCATGGAGTTCCACAGCCAACTAATAATGGAGAAATATGGGTTTTCAATAGGGTAAAAGATTTCTCCCGATTGCCATCTACTTACAGTGTCAGAAAGGCTACTCAGAAATGGGACCGTTCCACTAGCAAGCGAAAGGTGTATCTTTAATAAAACCTGATATATTAATAAATTAAACACTAACAACAACATCGTTACAAAAATACTGGGGGATTTTATCGGTTTTTATACGCGGAGTTCTTGTTCTAAAACTTCTTTTGCTTCTTAAAACTTAGTAATACTCACTCTTTAAATATATGATTCCCCCGCAAATAAGCGCTCAATTCCAAATCTGTTGAATGAATTTTATTTGATCATTTTGATTTTTTTCTTTGTATTTTTTTATGAAACTCAAAACATTGTCACTTCGACTCAGTTATTCAATATCAGCTATTAAAAATATTAATTTTACGTTGACGACAACAAACTCAAAACGTGGTCGCATTTAATGACTAAAAAAATAATAATACATAAAAATAAAAATCAGATACGCCCGTAGCATGCATAGGAAGCGGTATAGTTCCTGAGTAACCGTCGTCCTCTGTACTACTAAACAAGTTGTGGGAGAGTTTATTTTGATTCTGAATTGTCTGTTTTTATTTCTCTTTCGTGTCATACAGAATTATACGCAGTACATACCTTTAAGTGTTTACGATCTCCAGACTTGGATGGGATCCCCTTCAATTTATGTATACGACTGTTCTAATGCTGGTCTTATCATTAAATCTTTCCATCAATTTGCAGAGCAACATGAAAAAGAATATGAGGTACTATCATTCAACAATAGTAAAATTTAAATCTCGGAGACTGCATAGATTTTTACGTACCTATACTTTTTTTCAATGTGCTAATGAATAAAAATCTTGTATTGTATATAGGAAATGTTAGCCAAATCCTCTGCTCTAAGTGCGTGTCCTCCACCGAATTTCGTAGGATGTATCCAGCTTGGAGCTTGTGGTGAGACGCAAATTCTTCCAATGAATTCAGATCTTCCAGCTGATCTCTTCACAGCTTGTCTTACTACTCCCATCCGTATCGCTTTACGGTGGTTTATACTACAAAATAAAGGAAAACTCATCCCAAATATAACGCTTGAAATGATGGACAAGTAAGACAACTATGTAACTGTAATCAAGCATGATGTCTGCCTGTCTATGTACCTACCTACCTGCTTTATTTGATTATATGCGTAATTTTTTTATTTTTTTTATCTTCCAGGGATTTATTTTGAATAACGCAAGGATGCTAATTTTATTTGTTTTTAACCTTTACTTTTTCAGGATTCCAGGACAGCTAAACGATCGTCGGACAATGTTAGGTGAACTTAATTGGATATTCACAGCTATAACAGATACAATAGCATGGAATACACTACCGAGACACCTTTTTCAAAAACTATTTCGACAAGATTTACTTGTTGCCAGTTTATTTCGCAACTATCTTTTAGCTGAAAGAATCATGCGCTCATATGATTGCACTCCTACTTCGTCTCCCAAATTACCACCGACTGCCCAGGTACATTATTAAATTAGTTTGACAAAAAGTACGCGGATTATTTTTAAAAAACTACAAGTTAAATGTAACTAATTGATTTGCATTATTTTTGTAGCATCCTATGTGGGCCGCTTGGGATTTCGCATTAGATCTCTGTTTATCCCAGCTCCCAGCTGTCTTAGAAGAAATTGCAGCTAATCAACAAGCTTCGTTAGTGGGGAATGGGAACGCAGTGAATAATAATGGAAATAATGGGAATAACAGTGGAAATAATTCCGAGTCCTTGCTTACAAGTCACACCCCATCCCCATTTTTTGAAGAGCAACTCACAGCATTTCAAGTTTGGCTCGCACTAGGAAGTGAAAATCGCCCTCCACCCGAACAGCTTCCGATCGTTCTTCAAGTTCTCCTGAGTCAAGTTCATAGGGTTCGGGCCCTGGAACTCCTGGGTCGCTTCTTGGATTTGGGTTGGTGGGCTGTGAACCTGGCTCTCTCCGTCGGGATTTTCCCATATGTTCTCAAACTTTTACAGTCTTCCGCCAGGGAGCTCAGACCCCTGCTGGTTTTTATCTGGGCGAAGATTTTGGCCGTGGATCATAGTTGTCAGAGTGATTTAGTTCGGGACTCAAGTCATAAATACTTCATATCAATGGTGGGGGACTCATCCCTACCCTACGAGCATCGCACCATGGCCGTCTTTGTCCTCACCAACATAGTCCGGAATTATAGACCGGGTCAGCAAGCGGCTCTGGGAGCAAATTGTATTGCCACGTGCCTTGAAGCCCTGGATGAGAGTGACACAGAGCTTCGTCGTTGGGTTTGTATTTGTCTGGGACTCACATGGGCGGACTTTGCTGCTGCTCGGTGGTGTGGTGTCCGAGACTCGGCCAATGAGAAAATCTACAGTTTGCTTGAAGACCCAAATCCAGAAGTCCGAGCTGCGGCTGTGTATGCCCTCGGAACTTTTATTAATAGTGGGAGCGAGCGGACGGAACATTCAAATGCCATCGATCACTCGGTGGCCATGACGATCGTGACTAAATTGTGTGGGGATGAGGCGTCTCCGCTGGTTCGTCAAGAAATTGTGGTGGCACTCCACAATTTCATTCTCGTGTTTGAAAATAATTTTGTGACCATTGAGCAGCAGGCCATCGCTCAGCAAGAGTCACAGATCACGTCCTCACCCGTGAGTGGTGGGATGGGGATGAGACGGATTTCAAGTCAAGCACGGTTCCGGATTTTGAGTCATGCGAGTCAGGTGGCTACGGTAACGGGGGCTGAGTCCCATGCAGCTGCGGCAGACTCCATGCGTCGAGTTGCCTCGAGCAGTTCTCTATCAAGTCTCTTCCACTCCGGCCCAATGTCCTCGGGTGCCTCTGCTGTTGGAGGTATTTATGGGAAAGTTTGGTCTGCCATGACATCCTATGAAAAAGATCCTTACCCGGGTGTGTCTCTCCTCGCCAGGACTGTGATGGACTATGTGCGACAGAGGGCAAGGGAGTCTATGAGCTCTGCCGGGGCTGTGAGACTAAGTGCTTTAGGTAATTTATCAATCTCATCAACTTCCTCCGGAAACACACCCGGCCGACCTGGAGCACCCTCGCCAGTGAGTCAACTCCAAAATCAGAACAATAATAATATAAATTTAAGTTTGTCCCAGTCCCCGTCAATAGCCGAAGGCTCTTCCACTGGTGGAGGTGATGGCTCTTCGAAACCTAAGGAAATCATCCCGCTCATCGGGACCAAGTACATCGAGTGGTGTTGGGATCGTTTTGCCCGACCTTCCATCCCTGGTCAGGCGAATGGGATTGGCCTTGGCTTCACTTCGGACATAACCGAGAGTGTCATTGATCCGCAGAATCCAGCACATCATGCGAGGGAATGGAAGTATATACGAAATGCAAATATCCGAAAGGAATGTTTTCGGAGACCCAAATCCTTCCCGGGTAAAATTGAAGAGCAGATATTTAGTTCAAAGAATTTACACAGTCATGGAAGTTCGCCCGGCTCCGCCGCCTCCTCCCCGTCATTTTCTTTCTCCTCCCACAGCTCACCCTCCATCGTCAAATTACACGAGTATGAAAAACTTTTAATTTCTTCAGAAATCTCGATGGTCTCGCTCTATGAGATGGGAGAGTCCTCGAGGCTCCTGGCCAAATGGGAGAATAGCAATGACGCGAGGATCACGTCCATTGAGTGGGTCAATTCTCATGATGACAGCCTAGTCATGGTCGGGGCGGATGACGGGACTGTCCGGTTTTGGAGACCGAGGTCTACAGATGGAGACAATAATAATAAGGTGAAGCCGGTCACCTCTTGGAATGCTCTGGCTGATATGGGACACCTCAGTAAATCATCGAAAGCTTTCGGATTAATTGTCAAGTGGGACCCGGAGTCGGAGAGAGTTCTGGCGACAGGGGATGCTAAAATAATTCGTGTGTGGGATCTGAAGACAGAATTTAAAAAGGGAGATTGGCCGACGGGCTACGACTGCCCCGTCACCTCCATAGACATGCATCGGTGTGAGCCAAATTTGGCTGTGCTTGGACTCGAAGAAGGAGCCGTCAAACTTGTGGACTTTCGTCTTCCACCCGCTGAGAGTGGTGTCGTGACTTGGAGGGAATTTAGTGAGTCTTGGATTGTGGCGACGGCTCTGAGACATGACCGCACTGTCGTAGCTGGAGGTGCTAATGGGAAGATCCGCTTCTTTGACCTGAGGTCAAGAGCAGCGACGAAGACGGTGGACACCTCGACGGACATTACGGCCCTATCCATACATCCCCATCTCCCATACTTCGCCAGTGGCTGTCTCAATCATTCAGTGAATGTGTATGGTTTTTCGGGTCAGAGTGCTTTCATGGCAAATGTGATTAGGGAAGGTTTATTCATTTCAGGACGAATGGGAGCCGTCGCTTCACTTCATTTCCATTCTTACAAGCCTTTGCTCGCTTCCGCAGACTCTTACTCTGTGAATGTGTACAGACTCAAGGCAGCTATGCTCTAAGTAAAGCTTTATAATTTATTATTTGTTTGGTTTTGGTTCTATTTTTTTGAACATTTCGTTATACATAATATTTTTTATTATTAGTTTCTATAATAATATTAATATTGTGTATAATGTGTAGTAGGTAAAGTTACGATTTTTGAAGTTTGTTTTCAAAATTTCTACGAAACAGTCGGTTAAAAAAACACTTAGTTTTAATTTATGTTTATACACAAGACAAATACAAGTTACAAACTATCTACCTACCTACTTACCTACTTACTTTTTTGTCAACTATAGGGGTGCCAAACTGACTGATGATGTGATGTTTGATGATGTTGTGGAATGAATAATTTCCTAAGTGTGTGTTTATTGCCTCTTTTTATATATATACCTACTAATTAATATGTAACATTGCATTACATTGGTTATCTCTCTTATTTGGAATTGTAATCGCGATTTTCATTATATTATTTGTTTTCCGCTTTGTTAATGTTACAAAAGTAATTCTTGTATTTTTTTAAAAATCAACTTGTGTTGAGTCTTACTGTATTTTTTGACTTTGCACACAAGTTCACACTCCTTCATTATTTTTGTTTGTCTGTCTTTGTGTCGGCGGCAATATTTGTGAAGATCACCACAGCGTCAAAAGTGGAAGACATTATAATAAGAATAAGTAAAACTGAAAGGTGAATAAAGGATATATACGTGAGATAACTTATAGCTATAATAACAATAAATTATAGTTTGTGTAGTGAGGACACAAGACTTTGAATTTTAAAATTTAAATCCTCGGTTAGAAAAAAATGCGAAAATGCTAATACTAAATAATTTATATTACAATCACATAGATACCGAATGGATATCAGTTTGTCGTCGTACATTACTAAAGAAATAATTTAGAATCATAGATTGTCTCCAAAAATTATAAAACAGAAAATCCTACTGACTAATAATATATATAAATACAACAACTTTACTAACTTTTTAATAATGTTAATTGTAGCAATTAATAATTCTAATAATTGTTTAAAAAAAAAATTGTATTGACCATCAGTTCTTGACGCTCGAGTAGTACCAGTATACTAGTAACTAGTAATATTGATTAATACATTTATTTAAAGTAAGTCAGGTGTAATATTATAGCACCATAATATAATTAAAAATAGGCTCTATAATAAGTTTAGATATTAGTTACACATGTGGTTGACACCACCTGTCGTGTTTGTTGATAGTAGGGAAAACATGCTATTTGCATTTTTTTGTAAATAATAAAGTAAAAACGTACTACTTACAAGTTTCCAAAAAGGGCAACTCGGACTGATTACTTGTTTTTTTTGTGAGGATTGAGGGACAATTATTCCAAAGGTGATAAATGATTGTACATAATAATATATATAATAACTAAGAATTGTACCTATACCTACACATTACGTATATATTATTACGTATGTATTACAATAATTATAGTTAATATTCTTGTGGGAAGAAAAATGTGTGTAATTCAAACTATTTTGTTCTTTTTGGAAACCTGAATCGTTTTCTGAGCCTTTACTTGGTGCACTTCGAAAAAAAAGACGTAAGTAGCATGTTTCAATGAACAAATGTGTACGTGTAAATATTTCGTAACTAATTAAGAAGTAGCTCTGGTTTGTAATATAATTAGCTTGTAGGATATACCCATATTGATCTACAATTTACTGATCCTCCTAAACTCTAAACTAGTTGTTACGTAATAATAATATTAGAAAATAGTATATAGATTAATAATCGTTTTGTCCCCATCGCTCCCGATACAGATAGGTATAAATAGTAGGGTATATATAGGGCAATACATCAATAATAATTGTTTAAGAAATACCATATTAATTAGTCGCCTCTAAAAAGAAATGCTAATACATTGTAATAATATTATAATTGCATTGCTGCGTAGGCAAATAAATCTCTATACTTGTATAATAATGAATGTTACATAACCAAATATGTAAGTTATGTTTTTTTTGCTTTCTTGTTTCCTATATCATATGCCATTACGTTATGTAAAATGTATCTATCTATAGCTATGCCTGGATTATTAATACTGCGCAAATATGTAACTAAAAACATAGTAGTAGATATTTTGTAAAATGAATTTGCTTTATTGTGACGTACGAATTTTGAATAAATTCAAACTGGAATTAGAATATTATCTATATAGATATATATATTATAAAACTATATTATGTAGATGTAGGTACTAATACATACGTAGGTACGTAAGTACGTCGTCGTCGTACTCGTACGTGTTACGCAATTGACCATACAAAATGTATGTTTGTTAAATCCCAATAATAAAATCACTTCATCTATGAATACTAATCTTAAATCAAAATGTAATTATATAGATGTGTATATATATTATGTTATATTGGTCTGGTCTGGTGAGCGTCGTTAAAAAGCGTGTGGCTGTGGCTAAATGGTAGCCGTTCTATTAGAAAACAATGTTAAATTTAATATTATACATATATTTATTATATTCTATTATGTTGACTACGTATGTATGTTGTACTCACGTACATATTTCCTACACAAACATGCTTACATATTTTTAGTCAAAAGAGAAATACATGTATAAGTAAATAAATTCATATTAAATCTATTAATTCCCAATTACAACGACAGAGCGAGAGAGAGAGAGAGAGAAGTTAAAAGTTTTTCTTTCATTTTCTTGGAAATTCTTGATGAGGCACATATTAAATTGCGGCTGTAAATACTTAGTAGTATGCGTCTAATAACCAAATGTTTGGAAAGCACGTGGCATATTAATTTCAGTTTGTATAAGTACACTCACTACATATTAGGCAGATTTGTCTGGTTTTCTAAGACCTTGATTTCACTAGAAAAGTTAACAATTGTTAGCATTAAGAAACACGCTTTCAGATTTAACCATTGTTAAAGTTGAAAGCGACAACCTTAGGACTAACAATTGTTAACTTTTCTAGTGAAATCAAGGTCTAATACCTTCGTAAGTACTTATGTCGTAACCGTGGGTAATATTACATATAGGACAGGAGTACTGCGTATTGGTTCTTGATCACATTTTTTTTACAAGTACTTCCTGACTTGTCCTAAAAAAAACTTTATAAAACCTTGATAATTTCAGTGTGACTATTTCTCGTTTACAATTTACAGATATTATAGGTGGTACTTCACTAGTCATTACTGGATTGAAAAGATGTTTTGTTGTTGCAGTATTTAGTTAAAGGAATTTCCTGTATTGTTTGTTTCATATGGGCATAGGCTTGTTCAAGTTTCCGTATTTACCACCACACAACAGCCACAGCCACAGCATGAATAATATTATACGCACTTTACCGACTTTTACGCAGTAGACGACTAGACGGACAAAGGTAGCCATAATAATTTTATTTTCGTTTCTTGTATTTTCTCATACTTAATGTCGCATCGTAATTTGTGCCATCAATTAATTACAGAGCTTTTTAATTGTAATTGCACAAACTATTTTCAAGCATTATATTCAAACAAGTGTAGGTTCTTTACTTATTGGTAAGTTGGTTAGGTAATGGTATTAATTGTTTTTCTTAAATATTTCGTTCATCGGAATTATTTTGATTCGCATCTGTGTTACTGTTCAGGGTAGTTTATCTGAAGGTCCTTAGAGCTCACTAAAAAATAGATTGTAATTTTTTCAGGAATCCAATGCTATGAATCATGTGCGTGGTTTGATTTTAAAAGTAAGTAATAGTGAATGCCCCGTTTTTTCTTGGTCTTTCAGCACTGATGTGCACCTACCTAAGTAGTTATACAGCTTGTAGCAATTTATATATAATTACTTTAATTCGTATTTGTCACTTGTATAATGCGATAGATATAAATATTTTTTTTCACTACCCTCATCGTGACCACGACCACCAAGGCAAGATAAATGGTATAAGCGATTGGAGTCCGTCAATTTGATAAATTGATGGAAGCTACTAACTGCTACGACTATGATCCATATTTTTGCATATAATCAGAATTTAATTATCATCTAAAATTTTTCTCCCCTTGATATAATTATTTCTTGTGATTGACATTCATGAATAATATTGTGGTAGTGGCGTGTGGACTATGGTAATATTGTTGCGGTTTGATTTTTATGCTTAATGGGTAGTGGTTATGATTTTAGAATAATAATGTGCCTCTACATTTTTTAAATTTATTACAATTGTACTCACTTAGAAACCATTCAATGCTAATAGAATTATATTTAAAATGAAAATTCTTGGGACCCTTCTTGTAACACACATCCTACGAAATTCATTTAAAATACGGTAATGGTGCACACTGACAGTTTTTATCTACCCATCGCCGTCTTTTCATTCAACCGAACCGGTATCCCGTTCCTTAAAATCCCGGATAGATTTCTATATAATAATATCCCCTTTGATATGTCAAGTTTTTCCGGTTTTTTCGTGAAAATAAACAAAGAAAATAATCATTTGACATTCGTGGTCGTGGTCCATCAAATAATACTGTGTAAATTTTAAATGCTGTTACGAGAGAAAATCTAATGAATGAATAAAAAATACCAATAATAATCTGTGCAAGTCTAAATATATACACAATTGTATGAGAGGAAAATATGCAAATATATGAAAAAATACTTGCTATACATCATCCTACCTTTCCACATTATACATAATTAGAATATTTAGAACCGCTCATATAGGTCTACTATTTGGAGAGTCACATGACATTCAACATTCACTTTTCATTTTTTCAAAGAGTAATGTCAATGTGTACTGTGCATTGTACTCTGTGACTGTATGGTGATGGTGAACGTGGGGATATTTTAATAGCTTTTATTTTATTTACCTACATACCTGTACGTGTCTATCATGCAGACTTATTTCTTTGTACATTTTACATGCGTCATCCAGTAATAAGTTTGCACCGTATTAAAATAAATATATGTAGGTAAAATGCTTATCACCGCACATTATACCATTAGACTAGAACGACAAGTTTACAGTCGACGTTAACATTTATTTCTCACACAAATCCCAACAACAACAACAAAAACTACAGCTACGAGAGAACGAGACTATAGACATTTACAACAATTTACATCGACAAAAAGACGGCCAGCAGAAAACAAAAAACAAGCGAGAATAGGAAAGAGCGGACCTAAAGAAGGGGTGGCTAATAAGAGTGCATATCCTCATCCGTGAGGGATATATAACATGGAGCATTAACATAAGGGCATTTAATTCAAAATGGTCGCCGAGTATAGATCTGCGCCCCCTGTGAACATTATCTGGATCCGCCACTGATCAATGAGCATATATATCAACAACAATAACAAATTATAAACGTATATGTCATACATGTTACTCACATGAGCTGTGCTAATATGTAGTACTAAGTACTAGGTGTACGATACATTCTTCGGGTGGGTAATTAATTCTGCTAATTCAATGTACTGTAGAGACTGCGTGCACTCTTCTCCTATACCTTCATCATTTTGTATCCGTAATTAAGGCTCGCTTTGAAATTTGACTATAAAAGAAAGTTGTCCATCCTCCTGTAATTTGTCAGTTGTCATCATGCATTCATTGACTGTCACCTTTTTATTTATGTTTATTTCTGTATCCTTTTCCTCGATCTGTTCATCAGATCGTCCGTCCTCGTCATGATCGTAGAAAAAACTAAGATAAATTGAAGGCTGTGCGGGAGTCGCAGCTTTAATTGATGAGTGCAGCAGTGTGCAGTGATCAAATATTATTTCTTATGTACTGTTACCGACTACATAACAATTAGTATATGTGTAATTTGGAATTTTTAATAATTCACTCAATATTTCAATGCACTTTATAAATATATTGACTGCACTGACCGCTGACGGATTGACTTTGCTCTTTGGTATGTAATTCTTCTATAATACCCCGTATGCCCGTACCCAAGAAAAATATAAATCTTATCTGGTGATTATTCATTTTATTGCAACGTGCAGTACAGTTGTACTACTTGCAATACCAATCACCAAATAAGATTTTTTGAGAAAAAGATACGGGTTCTTAATGGTTTCCACTTGCAGTGTAAAAATACCTATATGATATTTATGTATTATGCAGTCTGTACCAAAAATATTGTTAGAACTAAATGCAGCGTTATTTTTAGTTGCTGTCATACTTGTAACACACTCACATACAATGTTTAGGAATTAGCTGACTATTCAATCTGTGTGCCTTTTGTTTGAAATGAGTTCATAAAATAAATACAAATGTGTGCTTTCATTGCTACGGGATTTGGAATTGAACGCTGCTATACTTATTAGACTCACTATTTTAAGTAGACATTTCTATGTTAATGACTTAATGAGGGTGGGAGTGGAATTAGAAATTAGAAATTCCTCAAAGTCAAAACTCACACTCACAAATACAAACAAATGTGGGGATCCAACAACATAGCTCTTTTGTTTTTCCTACATTAGGTTCCCTTCAGACTTTCATAGACATCATCAGAGAGTCCAAAGTCTAACCCAATCAATAGACTTAATGTCTCATATGGGAAAAGGGCTCATCACACTTTCCATATCATAGTACCTTTAGTACCTACTTACATTATCAGTCCTTATTTCAACATACAATGTATGTATAGGTATAGAGGATAGGGACCTATTCACACCCACACACCCACAGTATAAAGTTTCTCTGAATTTTCTCACATAATATAATAATAATAATAATAATAATAATAATAATAGTAATTCTAGACTAATATTTGAAAACAGAGAAAACTTCTTATTTCTGCGATATTTTGATCGTTGAAACAAATACTACAATCGTACGTACATACCCGGCCCGGTTTTCCATTATTTATCAGTGAACAAATCTCTAAATTAAACAGACGTCAATAATTCACTCGTTCCAATTTCAAACAGTAATAACACTTTGCCAAAGTGAGCATAAGAATTATCGGGTACATAGACATACTACAAATACCCTCACTATACTCATACAGGTAACTATATAAGCTGTAAATAATAAGTCTTCTACTCTTGACGTCTTCACTGTGTTGTTGGACCGCTTCCAAAAAAAATGCAAGGAGTGTGAAAAATAATATGGAAATATCATCATGTTTTTTAGTAGTGGATATGGGAATGATTCTACAATTATGTAAATGACGTAGGTTTTTGTAAGGAAACAATTTACGAAAAAAAATTGAGACGGACGGATGTAGCGGTATTGACATTAGTACCGGCTTCAGTTTTTTACCGGTCTTTTTATGGGAATCTCTGTGTATAAGTATTTGTTTTTTCACTCTGCAGAAGCAGCAAAATATGTACCTGTATTTTTTGTGTGCAAAAAGTCAGATTCAGAGTCAGAATCAGAATTAAATTTTTATTTTTCTAGGATATATTCAGAGATAAGTAGTAACTACAATTTGCTTTGGTTCGTTTTTTTTGTCTTGGTTATATTATGTATAACTGTGAGTATTTTAGCTATAGAAGAAACTTCTAACCCTCGTTTTCTTCGTTCTCGATGAAGTACACGTTGAAGCCGAAGTCGAAGCCGAAGCAAATGGCCCAGATAATTATTTATGGCTGACGGAACTCCTGCTCTCTGAGACTCTGCGACTGAGATGGTCATAATAATAATGGATCTTTTTGTGTGTGAGGGAGAGACTATTAAGACTTCATACATAATTCTCATGAGATTCTATGCTCTAGCAGTGTGGTAAGGTGCTACTATAATATAATGTGCCTCTGTATCTGTATCTGTATGTCTATTCCTATAGTCACAATCACGAAGGATTTTATTACACAGCTCATAATATCTAGAAACATATCCTACTTATATCCTTTCTTATATATACATTTAAATGTATTAATTTTCTATTTACGTACACCTCTTCAAAACTGACTCACACAATTACTCCCATGTGAGCTGAATGAAACTTCTCTCTGCACTTCCCATTATTCCAAGCCCAAATCCAAATCCAAGTCCAACCTTTGACGAATTAAATCTGTGCAGTAGTAACGGTTTCTGTCCCATATTGTCTGCTGAAGCGACAGCCTACTACCCTACAGAAATACAGGGGATAATAAAGGTGAATTGCTGTTGCATCGTTAAGTTGCATATTGCATTGCATTGCATTGCTATAAAGGAGCGGATGGGGAAAATGGGAAAAATAAAAATAGGAGCAAAAATGGGAGGCTTGTAATAACAGTAATAACACTACTAAATAAATAGTCAGTAATGGGTGCAAGTGATTGTAAAGAGTTTCAAATTATGTGCGGTGTATGTACAGTAAATGTAGGGAGTTTCCATACTTCATAGTATATTAGTATACAGTGTAATAGGGGAGGGGATATACGAAAAAAATTGGGTCAACTATTGACCCCAAAAAAAATAAGTTTCAAAACTTGTAAAAGTCATAGTACAGTAACATCACGGGTAATATCAGTCAGTTACTATCTACTGTGAGTAGCCCCTCTAAAATGCAAGACTCAAAAATAAAAATGTTAAATATAAAAATAATATATATGATTTACCTCGCTATGAATTTTCTTGGCATTTTTTACTGATTGCACTGATATAAATATTAAGATAGATGCCTCACGCCTCGAGTTTTTTATATACTGCTTGACTTCACTTGAGTGATTTGGGATGAGATGGGACTACAATAACATACATAAGTTTTAAAAATTAAGTCGAATACCCACTACCAACCACACATTTTCTAGTAACGTCTAGACTAGACCTTCAAAAAAATAAAGAGGGATTTACAAAAAATAGAATTATGAATTTGAAGTAGGTATAGGTATAGGGGGTTAGATATATACTTTGGTAATTTTATTTCGAGTGGTTCTTGTTCTTCATAAAAGTATCTAACAATAAGAAGTACTGACGAGATAGTGCATACTATCTCCTCTCATGAAAATCAAAAATCAAAATTACAGACACAAAATGTGGGTCAAGCAACTGTGAAGTCTGCAAGAGAGTATGTACATAAAAATGATTTATTAATGATTTTGATTTTGATGTGTGGCTGATATAATGGGGATTAGAGGGTAATAATTCCCAAAGTAAAATTAAGACAACATAAATAAGGCAAACGTACGGCAAGACGTAAACAAAAACAAGGAAACACACTTGAAGATTAACAAGTACAGTTTCAGAAGAACATTACATTCTATATACGAGATTAGAAAAAAAAAACAAAACAAGGAAACAACCAACCACAGGATTTACAAGGCATTGATTTTTTGTAAACATTTTTAATCCTAGTTCAAGATTCTCTGATTTTACAAGTTAAAATGAGTATTTAATAAAAACTATATATGTATACACATCTTATTTTACTTTACTTACTGCATATGTCAGTAAGTAGGGAAGTCCTATGCAAGCACACATACAGATAATTCCCAATCGCATTTAATGATAATGTGCCGCTATGGATACATACAGAAAGTACATTGTATGTAAATCATACTATTATAATTATGTAGTCGAAATATATAGAGAAATAGAATAGAAACAAAATTGAACGGTTTTTCAACAATGAGGTTAATTCAATAAATTAGAGTAGATAATTGTGTAACGCTCGTCGTGGCCGGTCGTGTCAATAGTAAATAGTACATGTATCTACGCACGGTTACAGTATTCAACAATTCAACCAGTTAAATTAAGAAATGCGAGAAAGAAATAAGGAATGAACTTTGAAAGGTTGGGTGGTTCTTTTGTGGTTGTGGTTATGATACGGGGTTGTGAGGGGTTGTGGTCGGGACTGGGACGCGGATGTGCTCTGCTCAGAATTAATGATTGTAAATTGTAGCATTCTAAAATGAAAAATGATTCTAATGATTCATAAGATGACTATTATTAACGGGAAGGTTATCAGTGATCAAGCACCTACAACAACTTCTACAGATACTCTATATGAACGTGTACAGTTTTTTTTCCTATTTAATAATAATGCTATGGCGTCATGCTTTAATACGCACGGCTCTAAGTGCATACATAAATACATATGGCAGTATAATTATAATGGCATATATAATATAATAAGCATTAACTTTTTACATACTTTATAAAGACTTCACTGTCACTGTCAGTCACATTGCATCCCTGCACTGCACTATGCTTCAACCTTTAGCCATAGGCCACTTCCATCCATGCACAGAGCGGAAGGCGTTAATTTCATTATTATTGAGAGGAAGCGATGCAATTAATAGGAAGTCTATTGATACATAAATTCTTTCCTTAGTTAGTCCCACTCGAGACGACGAGAGTTCTACTAGTCTATATAAAAAAAACAAGACAAAAGTTCAACAATAGCTGACGCCTTATATTTATCTCATGATAATTATCTCCTCTGCCCTTTGCCTTAAACGGACAAAGGTAAACGTGACTCTCATTACTACACATATTCGTGGACAATCACAATCAGACGGAAGCAGAGCAACTCTCTGTAATTGTAATTTACAATTCAGAAGCCCATCTACTACCAAACGACAAACTCTACCGGTGCCGTTACCGGTACCGGCACCATACCGGCAAGGGATGCGTGAATTTTTCTCTGTAGCGTGTATAGACTGTAAGTACTAGTGCATTAGAACATTAGAAGTGAGGCTAGGATGCTACAGACACAGACCTTCATCAAATGATATCTTATATCTCACCTCTTTAAATAGGTTCTACCTATATAATTTGCAATACATGTAATATTCTAGTTTTATTTACAGTAGAATAGGTCCACACTATATGCACGATAGCGAATTAAATAAACTATATAGTTACTGTATTATGTTGAGTGCGTGTAGGTGCAGGGCCGGGAGAAGGAATTTCTTTTAGGCAGCAATTTGTTTCCACACAAAAACAACCATTTTGATTTTATTGATGGCTTTCTTTAGTAAAGCAAAATGTTGTATTTACATGTTTTTAGAAAAGTTTAAAACGTTATTTTTACTTGATTCAGAAAAGTGCAAAATGTTCTATTTACATGTTTTGAGAAAAGTGGAAAATGTTTTATTTGCATGTTTTTGAAATGCACAAAAAAATTTATTTGCATGTTTTTGAAAAGTCAAAACATTCTTTTTACATATTTTTGAAAACTGCTGTATGTTCAATTTGCATGTTTTTTTTAAAATTCAAGCAGCGGGGGCTGCCTGCGCTGGCCGCATTTTCTGGCCCTGTGTAGGTGAGATGTATGTAATTTATTATAAAGACATTTATTTATGTAGGTGGGTAGGAGCTACTGCAAATTATTTCATGAGTATATAGAATTGAACTCAAGCGGCTATTTCACGCGTTCCCATTTTGTTACTATTATTGTAAAAAATGTAGATGTAAAGATTTTCCTTCGTTTTCTAAGTAGACACATTCCTCAAATTATTTACTCGGGTAAAACTCGAATGGATGTTGTTGAGCATGGCATGGGTCGTGAGAAGTAGGTAGGTACAATACATACAGGCCTTATAATACACTGATAGAAGGTTAAAAAAAAGTGGGGAGTTTATGTACGTATACTTGCACATAGTAACAAACTGTATAGTGAGTTAATAGTTATAATGTTGATAGTTAAGTCTAGCGATAAGATTAAGACAGTTTTTAAATGGAAACCTAGTACTCACTCCATCGTATCTCTCTATTATGTTGCACTGTAACTGTAAAAATAGTAAATTATAAATCGTACTGTGACACCCATCGAGGAGTTAATAATGATAATAAACTCTATTCCTTTCCTACACAGGATTTTATTCACAGGGGCTGCATAATTACATTACGTATGGCACATGCTACGTGCCCTCCCCCCCCCCCCCCCTCTAAATACAAACATATGTACAGGTATTGCAAAATAAAATAAAAACAAATCAAAAACACAAGCCACTGCCAAAAACAAAATCTTTTTACCGTCTCTGTCCGTCGTCATCCGTACTATCTGTACTATCTGTAATAGGATACGAATAGAATATTATGCTGCAGCTGACTGCAATCTGCAAACAAGACAAAAACTGCAAGGTAAATAGTACCTTTCAGCCTGAGACCTGAGACGTTCAAGGTGGACTTGGCCGTTGCCGTTGGACTTGATCACCAGGAAATTGAAATGACTTACCTACCTATACATATGCCCACGTGTGGAGCAAGTACTCTATTGTTTTATATTTACATTCTGATATTACACTGCTGCATTGTTTTAAAGTGAAAATCATGATTCTAGAATCAAAGACGGATTACTCAAGGAATCAAGACAAAACCAAATCAAAAAAATGTATAGAATGAGTTTTCGTTTGAAATCAGCTGACACACAAAAAAAAGGTTGACTTTCATTTATGTGTTTGAGTATAGTGCAATTTCTTATATGTACAATGTTAAGGGTTCATAGTTAAAAATTAGCTAACATTAACATTCAAAGTTGTGCTTTTTGTTTTGTTTTATTCTGTATTATAAGAAAATGCACAGCAAGATCTCCAGATGGGATTGTTAGTTTACTACAGCCTACAGTAGACACCTTACCTACCTTATACTATATACATAGTCATTGTACTTAAAGAAACTAGAACATTCTGTTAATTTTGACTCAGAATATAAGATAATGAAAACGAGCTGCTAAATATCTATAAAATTTACATACAAAATATTTCACATACGATACACAATTCTTATCCCCACTCATCAAGAGAGTCACTCATATGACTAATGACTAAAATTCCCTCCCCTCTACTCAATATACTCAATACTAATTGCTGAACTCCGTAAAGTACATTGAAAATTCTGAGTACTACTGCAACAAAAAAAATACATAATGAATAAAGTGGGCGAAGGTCACATTCTCGCACATTACAGCAAAACTGGTATACTTACTTGTACAGATATATTTTTGAAAATGGACATTTCATCTACATATTATAGTAGAGAATACAAGTCCCACTAGTATAAAAGTATACAGATAATCTTGTTCTTTCTTGCTGATGAGTGTGAGTAATCTGAAAAATGAAAAAAAAATGAATTGTAACAACTTTTGAGACTACAATTGAAATTGAAATTGATTGCATCGACATGGAATATGTAAGTACTCTATGCTCCTGCTATATAATTATTTTTATTACTAATCAAAAACGACTAGACTGCATCATGTCCGACATCAAAAGTGACTCCCTGTTCTGATCGAGAGTTAAATA
The DNA here is from genome assembly GCA_949802685.1 of Dicyrtomina minuta. NCBI lineage: Eukaryota > Metazoa > Arthropoda > Collembola > Symphypleona > Dicyrtomidae > Dicyrtomina > Dicyrtomina minuta. Next base: position 12,052,441 of record OX461809.1, on the reverse strand, counting down.
AAATGATAATGAGGAGAGCTCATGCAATGGGGATTTGATTGGATTACCATTACCGAGTACACACAACAATGAAAATGTAATATATGGGTAGTCATCATTTAGTACAAATTATTAAATTAATCATCAAAATTCATCACGTGCACAGATATTATGTAAATAAATCGATATAGATTTGTTCAATTAATAGTTTACATACCAGAACCAACATGGCAATCCATATATAAGACATCACAAAACATGAACATTTTTAATTCTCAATCGTCTAATATTTCTCAGATATGGAGAGATGGATTTTATTGTCGTGTTCGTTTTCGTATCAATTTATTTAATTATGTAAATACACGTCAACTAAAAAAAAGCATCGACTAGTGCCATGCACTTTTTGCGAAATGCCTCAATTTGAAATGGAGGCGACTAACAATAATAAAGTGAATAAAGTTTCTACACTTGCCCAACTAAAAATGTTGCGACTAACGATAAGATCATGAGATTTAATACGACAATGAATTCAATACTCAATTATATTAATATAATTAATGTATAAGTAATTAATATAATTTAAATATTGATATGCACAGAGGGGAAGCACAATTTTTTATTTCCCACTCGGCTCTGCGACTGATTTTTAAAACTCCCTACTACATTAAGTTCATATTTTGCGAAATGATCTTAGATTCAGCTATAAATAGCTATTTAATTGTATTTTTTGTATTAGTACTTCAGTATTGTTGCTCTGTGCGTATTATTAATTTTGTTCTAATATTGCCAAAAATTGACTTAGAAAAATAGGAAATGAGCATAAGCAAGAACCTATATGGCCTACTCTTATTTTATGTAGCGGGTGGTTTGTATTTAAGTAATAGCATTTAACATAGTGGTGCAGGTGCAGTCCCTACATCATTTTCAACTAATAATATGTAAATAATAATATGTGATACAGATATTTTGGCTCTGAATGGCTTGACTGTCAGCCCATGGCCTCTCTATCTACGATGGGCTAAAGTAACTAAGGGTTTCTAAAAGGAACTTCTTAAAGTTGAAAGTTCATTCATAATTCATAATAATACTTACCATAATTTATGGTACATAATACAAGAATGAAAACAAAAAGATGGTCAGACAAACCCCCACTTGGATCGCCGACACAAGAAACTAAAACCAAAAATAAAACTTTTAGAAATAAGTAAATGGTAGTAAAGTAAGACTAACTGAAACATGATTTATATAAAACAAGGATGGTCATTATAGGTATGGGCAATTTTGACCAAAATCTGTGGGGCCATTGGAGCCGTCAGCTCCCGTTGCGTTCCATTTAGACAATTTGAAATGTCATGATTAGGTAGTAGGGCAGGAGATTGCTCTGGTTTTAGTTTCAGCCCATAGTTTTTGTGGGTCAACTGACCAGAGTGGAAATGTGGAATATAGGAGACAGATACAAATGAAAAAGTGACAGTTCCACTTGATTTAAATTTTCATGCCCAGCCTCATTTCATTTTTCAATCCTTTTTCATTCGTAAACCATTTCGTATAATTATATTATTCTTATCCCAACCACTCGCACTCCTCTCTGTCCACATTCTACTTGCGAAATCTGAAAACATCTGGATTATGATACTCCAATTACATTTACAACCATACAACTACCCAAAAATCCAAACCAAGCATATCATATACATAAACCCATGAAAATCATTTAGACTCAGCAGGACGACGTAATTCCCATGAAAAAGTGGCATTTTGCTCCCTGAGAGATGGTGAATAGATTGTGTATAGAACTGAGTGGTGAGCTTGTTGGTTCAAGCTGACGCTGTTTTGTTCATGCGGTAAATTACAACTTGCATAACAAATCGTACGCAGATATTTTTAAAATGTGAATGTGAATACCTAATTTATTGATTTATTGTGTAAACGACTTTAAATCTCAAATCTAAACTATGATTTAGATTAATTTGAGGGCTGGTTGAAGGGCTATTATCGCTGATTTGGAATAAATTATTCATCGTCTCACCCTCAGTGTCAATCATGAATGGGGGAAAATAATGAACAAAACTGAATAATAACGAGGAACATACACAACTGCTAAGAAAAACTGGAGGAATTCTTGATACTAAACTGCATACCATTCATTAATCGCTAGATACACTTCTCATTACATCAGATCAGACACTCTGTAAACTGCTATAAGGTAATACCAATCACTATCAATACTCACGGCAAAATGGAGAAATTGCTACCAGCTGTATAGCGGTACAGAGTTGTGTAGTAGTAGCGGGTTTGTTGCAGCTGCAATTACAATTGCAATTGCCGCAGTGCATCTAGGGATGTACAGGATTAATAGGAGGCAGGATGCACCTGTCTTGGACGGCAAAGCTTTTTTAATTAATTCCTAGACCATGACTAGCGACTAGCAAAAAGGTGTATTAAAGTTTATTACACTTACAGTGGATTCAAATCGTGAATTTCGATTTGAATTTCATAGCACGTATCTTCTTTTTTTTATTAAGTTTCGTTTTGTTCTGGTTTTGTTTCTTTAAATTTCCAAAAAGGAGCTTCAAATAATCGTACCAAGTCTGTACAAAGTGCCCCTATTTCCATTTCCATTTCGTCTTCTTCTAGTCTGCACACTGCACTTTGTAGTTCCAGTTTCCAGTTCCAGTTTCAGTTCCAGAGCTCCAGCTGCCAAGCTATGTAGGCATCTAATTTACATATTTTTCTAGAGCACAAAAAAAAATGTAAACAAAAATAAAAGTTCATTGCATTTATGCATGTATTAAACAGATTACATTTAGTATTGCTATTCAAATTACCTGCACCTGCACTGTACATGCCTACATTACAATGCATGCATGCTTGTTTTTTTCTGTCTCTCTGACCGAATCTCACAAAAACTCAAGACTCTATGCAATAGACACTGATTTATGTTACACACATAATATGTACGAGCACAAGATCATATCGTCTGGGAAGAACCAAAATGACCCATATCCATTTTTAGCTAAAAAGAAAAAATAATATCAACTATCTACAAAAATATTCAAATATGTATGTCTTGAGAGCATTTAAATAGAACATTTTGCACTTTCCAAAAATATGTAAATACAACATTTTGAACCGTTTTGAAAACATGGAATTAGAACATTTTGCACCTTTTCAAAAACATGGAATTAGAAAATTTTGTACTTTTTAAAAACATGGAGTTAGAAATTTTTGCACCTTTTCGAAAACATGTAAATACAGATAGGACATTTTACAATTTTCAAAGTCCTATTTAACCTTTTCGCACGTTTCTCAATTTGTTTTTATGACATAGCTCATTTTGATTCTAGTTTGAATTGGATATGGGTCATTTTGGTTCTTCACAGACGATATGTAGATTGAAAAGGGCAGGTAAAGTGCAGATATAATAGTTATGTATGAGGGGCAAATAATTTAATTGTATAATGGGGATCTTGGAAGCATGTCTCTACAAACGAATACCTACCTACCTACCTACCTACCAACATGCAAGAATGAAACATAGAAAAAAAAGTGAAAAAAATATGACTGCAAATGAAACAAAAAAAAACAAGAAATGTGAAGGGAATACTAAATAGAAATTACATGTATACAGAATGAAGTGACTTGAGACTCCAAGTCGAAATGGAGATGGAAATTGAAAATTGAAAATCGAAATCAAGAATGAATGCAGATGAGATGAGACTTTGGTTTGGAGTCCTGCTTCGTTGTCGCTCGTTTCATTTTGCTGTCCACTTCATTTTCACTGCACCTATTAACAGGACAGTTTACAGGTCCACTCCATTATTTATCCTTTCATTGCACTACTCTCTGAAAGAATCCACAAGATTTCATTTCAATATTTCAATACTCAGTACATATATAATATATAAGTAAGTCATCTGACCATAATATAGCCACTTGACTTTATGTATAAGCCCCCGTTAATTTTTAAACGCATGAGGATGGATACATACTTGCTTATTGTTAGAGTTTAACAAGTAGCTTTTTTCTTTCTTCTAAATGTTGTATTATTATTATTGGTGTTTTTTTTCTACTCCCATAGCCACTCACTTGCAGTCAGTACTTTGTAATTGTAATTGTTACTGCCATTCTTATATTATTAGGAGTAGTAGTTAATCTTTACTGCAGTCTCTGTAGTCAGACTCGGTCTGTATGTATTCAGTGATGAGGTAAAAGACGAGATGACAAGAAGAAATAATCAGACAAAAAAAACTACTGAGAGGATCTCCCTGCAACCAGCATCTCTATCCAATGAAGTAAAATGTCACATATCCCCCCATCTCTGAAAACATTCACATTTTTTGGCTCACTCTATACCTCTCATATCATCGTCCATCGTCAATTGCTTTTTTTTTCTTTCTTTTGAGTGAGATCTGCAGACTTGATAATAATACACAGGGCACAGTCAGCTCAAGATGAAGGAAGTGTTTGTCTGTGTGAAAGTGAAATTAAATGGAATTCAAATTAAAATTCGAACCTGTTCCATTCCTTGAGACTCAAACGCGGCGTACATACAGAATGAGGGTGATAGGTGATGGTTTTCTTTCTAAAATGCTCAAAGCTTACATTAAAATCCATTCTTCCATAGTAAATACTTTACCACTAAGGGAGTAAATACTTTCATATATATATATGAGAGGGTAATTACATATTTATGTGTATATATTTGTATAATTTAATGTTCTCAATTCTACAGCCAAATTTCTTGTGTACTTTTTGACGCGTGTATATGAGTAGAGTAGAGATAGATGTTGGGGATTAAAGGGTAGTATTTGTTTACGAAGGGAGGGATGGAGGGATGGAGGGAGGGAGGGCTGCACTATATGATTATACTGCATTGGGACTGTTCATGTAGATATAATAGTGTTCTACACATACTTATATCATACATAATAGGAGACAGATACTATAGGGTAGCTTTTGGGAATTGAAATTGGAAATTTGGGATATTGGCCATTGGATATTGGGCATTGGGATGGTGGGACGTATGTACTTACCTAGTAGTCTTGCTGGTGGTCATCCTGATAAAATTGAGTGAGACTCGAATAAGTCGAAGGACGAGGACTGACAAGTGAAAAGAGTTGGTCACTCTGGTGTACCTATATAATATAGGACAGAAGATCTCGAGTGGTGATAGTATAGTAGTAGGTTGAGGAGACGCGAGTGTGTGTTGAGATTGTCTGTCCACTGCACCAACAGCAACCACTGCCACCCCAAAGGATCCACCGCCTCAGTTAGTGCAGGAGACACCAAGTCAATCCTGAGCTCCTTCTCAGTCCATCTAGTCCACATCATTCTTGAGACAAGGTGAGTTGAGCACGGACGAGTGTCTTCGGTCCTTCCTTACTATTTCGAAAAATCCTCTAAGTGTAACTCTTGAAATATAAGAAAATTCTCTCATACTTGTCTTCCTTTTTTCTGCTTCTTAAGTTTTACAAACTCAAAACAAATACATTTTCCAACACATTGTATTTGTTATTTATTTTATTTAAATTATTTTTACAAGTATTTTTGGTTGGGTTTTCCTTCGTCATTTGTGATTTTTCCTTAGTTTTATTTTTATATATTTGTTTTTGAAAATCGTGTGAAATTCTATATAATATTTTGGAAAAAAAACGGAAGCAATAATGAGGAATAAATTAGGAGATAAAATTACTAATGCACTTCTTACATACCTATATATATATACTAGAAAAATAATTACTGTCATAGAATGTTATGGTTGTGTTATATACTATTTTTTGTTGATTCCATTTAATTCAGTTCGAAGGAAGATGGGACATTTCAATAAGCTCGCGTTAATAGTTGCCGTCACTCTCCTGAGTGTGGCCACGACATTTGTGTCCAGTCAGGCTCCTTCAGATGATCCACTCAATGGAGGGCTCAAGCCAAATGCTCAACAAATTGAGAAATTGTGCAAGGATCGTCCAGAGAATGAGTACTTCCGTCTCACGACCGACGGTGATTGTCGAGATGTGGTTCGCTGTGACCGAGCTGGACTCACGGGAGTGATTCGTCTCGCGGGTGTCAAATGTCCCAACGGCTTAGCTTTTGACATCTACAAACAAACTTGTGACTGGAAGGGACGTGTCGACAATTGTAATAAATTGGAAAGTGAGTCTCTCATTAATTTTTTTAACCCTCTTTACTTACCATTAGTACGTAACTGTCATGTTTAATATAGTTTCATTTTCTTCAACTGACAACTGATAGAGCACACTAAAAGCCGAAGAGTGAGCACTGGCACTGATAGATGAGTAGATCGTAGTTTTCTAATTTAATTATAATTACACGCACTATTTAATATTTATTGTTTAAAATAATTACTGGCTAGCGTAAATTTTCTTATTCGTTTGTAGCCTGTAGCATCTAGTAATAGCAGTATTACAGTTCGCCTGACATAGAGGAAAACGATCCACGATTAAAAAAGTAGACACTGAAAGTTGTACATAGGCAGACAGCGGCGGCAGTTGATTAGTATTACGGTAAACTTTATTATACTTGATCGAAGAAACAGCAAGCAGCATTTTAAGCTGGGTACTTTTTCTTTTCCGAGTAAAAAAAAAACTATTACGATTGTTAGCTCAGCTCCATCCATGCCTGTTACTGTTGCAGCTTAATAATAAGTCTGTGGGCACTGTGGCTAAAAGTATGTGGTACCCCCGCATTGTGCAGTTTTCCTTGTCGTAATATGTGGTGTCGTGGCGGTGGTTGTTTTTTTTGCAGCAGTTTATTAGTTTTGAGTACTAGGACCTGAGGAAGGGAAGAAAAACAGCGAGGGGCAGATGAGAGGTGTAGAATAGAATTTAGAATTTACAATTAGAATAAACTTTTACATTTTTGCCATTCGCAAATCCAATTCGCTCAAGTCATTGCCCAGTGTAAAATGTACTTACTTTTCTAGTTACCTATTTATTAGTTTTACTTATGTATACCTTGTTTTCGACTCGAACCTCAGAGAACATGACATGACTTTCAGTATGAAAGTTTGCTCAGTCAGTCAGTCAGTCAGTCAGTCAGTCAGTTGTTGTTCTGTGCGAAAGAAAACAATGGGAATCTAGTCACTAGTTAGTCAGTTCTAAACAAGCATTATAATATTATTAAAATGTATAAACTGACGCTATGTCTGTGGCTTCGTTGGGCTGTAGCAGTTTGGCTGTGGTGGGTTGTTTTTTTTTGTTAGTTGACTTTATGCTGATTTGAGATTTGATTTGAGGTGCACTGCATGTGCTACGGCTGCGGCTACCGTACGGTCTAAAGTCTCAAGTGATGCTGATGGTACAGTTAGTTCTATGTTAGATGACGGAATGATTGCAAAATTGTAATTTGAATAACTTTTTTTTATCTCCAATCAATTTTCTTAGTCACGTAGTGAGTTTCTCATGTTTGATGTTGTTATCTGTTCAGGACGAGAGTTAGTAGTTGGTGAGAGAACCGTGCTGTGGACTGGGATGGGAGTAGTTATTGATCGTTGATATGTTTACAATATTAAATCCTCACCTCCATTATTATATTATATATGCTCGAGAATGATTTCTGATTGTCGATGGAGCGATTATTGCAGAGATTTGGCAAGGAGTCAGGTTTCATTAATTATTGCAAATTGTGCCATTCTTTTCAATTTAGGGTGCGATTAGGAGTAGATTACCTGTAAGGAAAGGTGTATAGCTTTAATAGCTCTGTAATAGTGTGTAAGTACGTCAGTAATAATAATAGTAATGACTCTAATAAGGTCATATTAATGGGAGGAGGGGTTAAGTAGACTGTGATGAAATACAGATAAATGGATAGGATGGCGGATGGGTACCTACATATATGTAGTATATTATAGTGTTGGGTAGTGTTAGATTGATTTTGTACTGTATCAATTTTCATGTATAGGAAAACATGTATATATTTTCATAATATTTTATTCAATGTAATTTTTATTTTCCAGAGGCCCGAAAGATTTTACCCAACTTAGTGACAGATGAACCAGTCTGCCCCGATGGTAAGCTTCAATGTGGAAATGGGGAATGTATTGAGAAAGCCCTTTTCTGCGATGACAAACCAGATTGCTCTGATGGCTCTGATGAGAATGCTTGCAGTGAGTTTGATTTTTTTTTCATAGTTTTTTGCTATTAATTTTTTATATTGATGTAAGGACCTTATGGCAGGTACTTGAGTTTATTCTCGGGGTTAATTTTCGTGGAAGTTTTGAAAATATTATTATAATTTATTATTATTTGTATATTATAGCCGTTGAGACTGACCCGAATCGTGCCCCAGAATGTGACCAAACTCAGTGTGTTCTCCCTGATTGCTTCTGCTCTGCTGACGGAACCCGTATTCCAGGAGCCTTGGAACCAAACTCGGTTAGTTGATTTTTTTTTGCTGAATGCTAGATCGTTGAACTTTCTTTTGAAATAAGTGTATGTAAATGCTATTAGAATTGCTATTTAAATGATGTACAATAATTCTTAAGCGCAGAGAAATCGTTAAAGAAGGTTAGTAGGAAGTCTCGAGTCTTAGGAGTTTTAAATCACTTACTTAATTATTTATTACCATTAACAATTCCAATGGAGAGTTTAATGTTATATGCGTGTAGTCTGTATGAAGATAGGGTTTGCAACTCAAGAGAGAAATAGAAGGGAGGTGAAAATCAATTAGGGAAAGTTTTGAGCTTTGAATACATTTTGAGAGTATAGAAAATGGGACTCGTATACTAATCTGTGCAATATGTTATTATGCTCCACTGTAACGCACTGTTGGCAGTCTCTTCTTTCGGTTTGTTTATTTGCATTGTACTTACCTACACATATGTGGAGCTGTATACATTTACAGTTTAGAATGCACAGTTACAACTGACTTGTGAAAAGATAAGTTTTGGCAACTGTTTAGATTTTAGATAGTCGAGTCAAAGTCGTCTCAACTTTATTGTTCTCGTGTGGAGAAATGAGTTGTGCACGTTCCTAGAATGCATAGATAGATTACGCAAATTATATTTTGTATTTTACCCTTACATATACACATACATAATATATCGTCTGTGAAGAATCAAAATGACCCATATCCATTTTCAGGTAAAAACAAAATGCACTATCTACAAAAAACATGAGCATACCAGGTTCATAAAAGCATATGTTAATAGAACATTTTGTACTTTTCTAAGACTCGCATTTAAAATTTTGCGTGCTTATCTCATTTATTTATTTATTTATTTATTTTATTTATTTATTTATTTACTGGGGTGACTAAGGATTACGTTTGGATATGCATACGCAACACCATCACTCGGAAGTATTGATGGCATAGTGTTTTATGGACTTACAATTAGCTAATTTTGTTTCTAGCTTAAATTTGAAATGGGTCATTGTGATTCTTCACAGATATATGTATATCTAGTTAAATATGTGGAGATAGCTTTTGCCGTGATCATCATCTTTAATGTCAGATGCTGAATGTTGACTGTTGCGTTTTTAATCGTACTAAAGTATGCTTATTCTTGACAATATCAGGTCCCACAAATGATTACGATCACTTTCAATGGAGCCATTAATGTGGACAATGTGGATCTGTATGCTGATATCTTCAATGGAGCTCGTCAGAATCCTAACGGTTGTCAAATCAAAGGTACTTTCTTCAGCTCTCACAAGTACACCAACTACTCGGCTGTTCAAGAACTTCATCGACAAGGTCATGAAATTGCAAGTTTCTCTGTCACCAACAAGGACAGTCCACCATATTGGACGGACGGTACCTATGATGACTGGCTCGCGGAAATGGCTGGCAACCGGCTTATTATTGAGCGGTAATTTTATACTTACGATTAGTTAAGGGATTTCCATTAATAACGTGACGGATAGCATCAAATGCTTACTTTTGACTTCATCCTCCCTTAGATATAAAATAATAATATGTTTTTAGTATTTTAGTTTTTATTTGTCAAACGGCAAAGATGTAATCGGGGCATCTCTAATTTTTAAGTAATGCACAATTTGAAATAATTATTTTTTTTACATTGAAAGTGAAAAATTGAATTGAAATGAAAGCGCAAAATTTTATTAATTTTATTGTATTCTTTAATGCTCTTATTGTGCTTTTCAATTTTTTAAATAGCAGATGCTCTAATTAATATTTTTCGGATTGTAAAATAATTCTAATTACTCAAAAAGATATAAATTATAATTACATGCATATAAGTTTTTCGAAATATCCATTGCCTATTATGTAAGTGTGCAAAAATTGCGGAGACTCCATATCTAACTACCAACTTGTTACGTCATCTACGAACGTCTCTTTTTATGAATGTAATGCAAATACAAGTTGACCTCCATTCGAAACGCTAATCTAAGCTTCTTAAATACAATTACCGTATAGATTTGCTAACATCACAGACGGAAGTGTCATTGGTATCCGAGCACCTTTCCTTCGTGTTGGGGGTAACAAGCAATTCGACATGATGGCGGACCAATTCTTTGTCTACGATGCTTCCATCACCGCACCTTTGGGCCGTGTCCCAATCTGGCCCTACACTCTCTACTTCCGGATGCCACACAAATGTCACGGAAATGCTCAAAATTGCCCATCCAGATCTCATCCAGTTTGGGAAATAATCATGAATGAATTGGATCGTCGAGATGATCCAACGTTTGATGAGTCTCTCCCTGGTTGCCACATGGTCTCGTCTTGTTCAAATATTCAGACTGGTGAACAATTCGGACGTCTCCTCCGTCATAATTTCAATCGTCATTTCTCCACAAATCGTGCTCCTCTCGGTCTTCATTTCCATGCTTCTTGGCTCAAGTCCAAGCGGGAATTCCGTGAAGAATTAATTAAGTTTATTGAAGAGATGTTGGGTCGGAATGATGTGTACTTTGTGACCATGCTCCAAGTCATTCAATGGATGCAGAATCCCACGGAATTGACAGCACTTCGGGATTTCCAAGAGTGGAAAGAGAAGTGTGACGTCAAGGGTCAACCCTACTGCTCCTTACCAAATACATGTCCACTCACCACCCGGGAGCTCCCCGGTGAAACCCTTCGACTCTTCACATGTATGGAGTGCCCAAGACATTATCCATGGATTTTGGATCCAACTGGAGATGGAGCTTCTTTCAAAAAATAAATATAATAATATTATTTTTTTAAAAATAGTTTAATCAAATACTAAGAAAAAGAAGGGAAATAGCAAAAAAGAACCAGAAGCTGTCGTCATTCAGACTATATTACTTGATGATATTTTTTAATTATTTTTTTTCGTATTTTTATTTGATGAGAGTGCATGTCCTTACTACTATGTATTATTATATATACTTTACCTTTTTTTACATTATGTAATATTATTGTCTTCCGTCATTATTGTGTTTGTTAAACAAAATTTGGTGTTTTTATAATGTGATTAAAACGATTTAGAAAAAATGTTTGTATCGAGTTTTGTTTTTGTATTTTGCAGCATGGGCTTAAATTAAGTTTTATTTGCATTTAGTCAACATCCGTTTACATTAATCTAACATAACAGCAAGGTTTCGGCTAGCTTATGCTAAAGCAATTCGCTCAAATGCAACACCAGAAACCAGAATTATATACCAAATGTTCCGTTGGAGCTTTTGCAACATGTTGACCAAAAAGATGCTGGGCAGTGGAATGCTGAATAAAATTTTATTAAAATTAAATCAAATTCCAGCGCTTTTTATTTGTTAAGTGATAACGAGATTTATTATGTAATCATCGTAATTTCTACTAAATAGTTTCGTAATAATGATATAATATATTTTCCACCATTATTGAGATGATAAAAGTGACGACCACAACAATTTTTACCACAACATCATTTACAAAAAACAAATAAAAAATTGAGATAACTCAGAATTGCAGCATTACTTAACTAATAAAGTAATAATAGTTTTAAGTCCATAACTAATCCAGCTAACTATACTACCTATAGTAGATACGAACTTATTCAAATCTTCAACATTTCCTACTAATGCCAGTAAGTACGTTTTACAGTTTGGATTTACACAAATAATCTAATGACATTTGTCTAGTCTTGACTCAATGCACTCATATGTGGAATTTAATAATAACTTAATACGAAAATTTACGCTTGCATTTATCAAGTTTTGAACAGAAAATTCATATCATCATTTGAATTAATTGAATTATCTGCACTTTTGATTAACTAACGGTATTCAATACTATACCATAATGTAACAGTAAGTACCAACTGAATTCAAAATTTTGAAATTTCTCAAGAAAAACATCAACCCTGTTTAATTAACTGCAATAATTCAAATTATCATTGCAGCATATTATTTTGATTATTTTTCATGAATACAAATCATCACAATAATCTGATAATAATTATACATGATTATGATATATTAAAAACAAGTGGCTTCGCTCCTTTTTCTCTGCTTCGCTTGGCAGCCGTAACAATAAGGTTAGCCGTCATGTGATGGCAACGATCGGTAAAAAACCGAGATAGTGAGGTTATCGTTTGGTTTGCCGCTTTTTTTAAATAATTGGGATATTTGAATTTCCTGGTAAACATAAACCTTTAAATTTCAACCGGTTTCTCTCTGTAATAATTATGGACAAGGTATACATAAAAATAACGGCAGTCGGCTGGCAGTGACTAGTAGAATCATATATGACAATACTGCGCCTAGAGTTTTTTCTTCGACAAACCCGAAAAACAAAAAGGAAATTTAAAGTATTTTAATTTTAAAGAAATTTTATATTTTTTAAAAAATTATGCCAGGGCTTCAAAATGATGTATCCCATGTCTTATTTCGTTTAGAATTAAAGCTTGCTAAATGATGCATATAAGAAGAAACTAAACGAACAAGTCTCACCGAATTAAACGGACGATTTACGATATTCAAGATACACATAATATTATTTTAAGATTTATACGAGCATCTTTCCCATACATTGTAATTGCCAAATGTTACATTTCACGGGTACGGGTTGCAGTTGTTGCCATTACAAATATAATACGAATATACGAATAACCAAAATACAGACGTTACAATAAAATCGTGCGCAACTAGCTCCCCTAAACAGTAGAACATACAATACATTTGATAGTTTTCATATTTGACTCATAGAACTTTGCTACACGATTATTGACGTTTGACGTTTACATTTCCGATTTGTAAATTCAAATAAATATGTCCAAGTAATATTGTAGTAAGAACAATGAATTCATAAATTCGTTACTACATGACTACATACCATCCCTGAACTACAGTTAATTAACAATACAGCATTTTTATGTCTTATACTTATGTAGGTATATACGATGTTTTATTATAATAAGTGTTTACACGTAGGTACGTATATAAAAAACGATATTGGATACAAGGGTTCTTAATAGTAGGTACGTAGGTAGGTATTTTTATTATGACATAATTTAATTAATAATAATGTATATATTATCATTAATATGTTCAATTTAATTTACTAATATCTACACTAGCTCGCTTTCACGCTGATGAACGCTGAGTTGACATCATATTAGAGTGAGTGAGTAGACAAGGATGGTGACTATAACGACGAGACCGACCAGATACGAGACGACAGACAAATCCAGGCGTGTAGCAGGAGAGCAACGTAATTTGTTCGAAAACACGTTCAATACTTCAAGACTGCCAAATCCAACTGTCAAATCCTGTCAGATAAAAATCAAAATCAAATAAGTTTATTTACCAAATTCAATAATTTATAGTCACCTCTCATTCTATGAACGCTATATAATCAGTTGGAAAAGTGTGAAGCCCCTCTCACAGTGTCCTCCTAATAATGAACTAATCCCTCGCCTGAGAGCCACATCATTAATTCACGTTCGATTAAATCAAGTAAAATCAACGATGTTGTTTTTGGTTATTGATGATGACGATGGGATTGCACATAAGCCGTGACATAGCTTGGGGGGAAAGCTGTCTCCATCATTAATGACTAGCTATATCGTCTATATTTTTGCTGCGAAAAAATGTGGCACGTGCAAAAAAAATGGAACGAATGTCGAGAACAAATCCATGTGTAAGTACCTACGTACAAATATGTAATTCTACTGATACTAACAAAACTGTATGAAATAAATAGGGAGGTATAAGCATCAATACACCTATATCTGTTTAAGTACGTGTAAAAAGTAATACCATAATAAACCATATCAGTATCAGTAGAAACTGTAAAGCAATAATTGTTGACTCTGACTGACGAGGATCTGTGAGATTTTAAAACTGAGCTGAATAAAAGATACTTGACTGACGATAATAATGTACTTGTCTCTGTAGACTGTAGACAGAAGACGTAGACGAAAATCAATAGATTTGCATTTTAAAATGACGATTTGACTATTAGGCTGCGGCATTATATTATGTACCATTCACAACATTTACGATAACGACAACAGCATCTACATGACACCTAAGTGGGTCGCGACGCGATTTTATCAGCCTGAGCATTAACAGCAAAAACAGACATAAATTCAGCTTTCATGCATACGTGACGTGATTCTGACGGCCGTGTCAATGCCCTCTTGGCATTACTATTTTACCTTTCTATTTTTCTTTAGATATAATTTTACAAAAGACTCATGTCAGTAGACAACGATAAGAATCTATGTGCAGCTTGAGAACTACAATATGACTTGTCACTTTCTCCAACTATCTGATCTAGACTATCTATAATGGTGATACAAAAAAAAACTTATAATGGAATAACTGACCATAATTTAAGTTCCAAAATAGTGCTTTATAACTTACCGAGTCATGGGCGATGATGATTATGAATATTAGAAGACATATCAGCCCTCTCTCTCTCTTGGCCCCTGCTTTTGGTTTCCTGGACTGCGGACAGGATGTTATATGACAGTTACAGGATAGGCAGACCAGCCATGACCATGACCATGAATATGGTTTTCCTAGAAGTCCAAATTAAAAGTACACACAACTTAAATTCACTGCAAATCATCAAATTCAAGATATTGCAAAATGAAAATGGATATATTTTTCACATGTTATTTTTTTTAAATCCAAATACGCTATCAATAAATTTCTACTTTGAAAGCGCAGTACATAGTAAAGTTTTAAAGTTTCAAATAGTATATGTGTGTAAATTAAATACTGTCATTTTGATTGTCTGAAGGAACCCCATTTGAACACCCTTCAAAAAAGTGGAAATATAATATACGATAGCTTTCAAATATGTGGGACTATACAATTTTATTTTTTTGAAAAACGTTATTTAAAAATACCTTTAAAAAATTTCGTGCTCTTCAGAAGCATGTAAATACACAAACCTACTTTAGGTAGCATTTTTAGATTTGAGGAAAAAATAGCATATGGCAATTTCATTCTTGGCACACGCCTCCATTTTCCTTCGATTTTCAATTTTGAATCAGATAAAATAAAAGCTTCTCGCACAATTCATCAAGACGACTCAAGTATAACCCAGCAGCCCAACAATCCACACCACTCATTTATGTAAATTCCAAGTCGGTTGCACATCTCGAATTTAAAGACCTGTCAGCCTCTGTCTGCGCCTGACAACAAGTAGACACTGAGGCGTCCATATAATGTTGGGAAATAATATTCTAATAAGGAGTTCAATTTCCCAGCCTTTTCTCATAAAAAAAATCGACCGGAAAAGAACGTCACTATTAAACTAGAATGTCACTCAACCAAAAATTATAAAAACACGTCAGCTGTCTTAAAACTCAAGCAAAAAAAAACTCAACTTTTCTATCACACAAAAAAGCAGCATGAATTATGGATTGGGGGGTTTCTTAGAGTCGGTCAAACTCGGCCTCGAATCATCATTTTCATTTTAGGAGACAAATAAGCCTTCATACATATAATAGCGGTATTCACAATTTACAATCTTGCTACAATTAATTTTCATTCTTTTTCGCGCTGGATGCTGTTATTGCTAATATATCATTTAAAATTATTATTTTGCTCTAAAGAAACAATACCAAGAGGAGTGCTACACAACGCATTACTGCAGAATTGTGAATACCGCTTTAAATATGAAATAGCCTAGTACCAATCGTAAAATATTTTTACAATATCAAAAGAAAGAGGATCAGTACCTGAGGCAAGATGGTTCCATTGGAAGAGCAGCAGGTGGTAGCGGTTTATTATCGATAATCTTCAGGATATATCTGGAGGTCGTCGGTGTTTCCAAAAGCGTCTTGAATTTTGATTCAAAGCAATTTTTGCACACTTGACATTATTTTGAGTGATGGATTTTTTGAATTCGTAATCGAAAAATTTGTACTTTCTTCAAACATTGACTTTACTGACTTGGACTTTTGTTTTTGTTCTTGTTCTTGTAGTAATTCTTGTAAAATTATTTTTAATTAAATCCGACGACGGGTGGGTGAGACACGAGACGGGTGGCAACACATAGGGCCATTTACTAAATCATATATATAGGTAGTATAAATATACTCGTAGTTTTTACATAAAGTTTTGCTTATTTTTCTAATCAATTACAATGACATAATCGTATGTGTATGAAGATTAGTTATACTGGTTAATCTACAATCTAAAAGTAGTCCATATACTAGCACCTACAACAACATAATATAATCATAGCCCTCTCGCCTCTTCATATTATTATATATGTTATATAAATCACTACCCGGATCATGCGGGTACGGGACACCTATTTCTACATACATATGTTATGTAAAATTGTAAGTAGATACATAATTATGTACATACACCACCGACCAGAAAAAAAATAAGTTGAAATATTTTGACTTGTTTTTTTTAAACGTGACATTTAATTATAATATATAGCCTATAGTATAGGTAGGTATAAAAATCCACATTTACAATTACATTGGCGCTTGATAATATGTATTATCTCACAACTTACTTTATAACTTCTATTTCATATTATTACTAGATTATTATTATGCAACTCCAATGATCTAGATCGATATATGAGTAAAATAAAAAAGTATTGCTATAACGTATCAAAAATTCAGCTACCTACATAAATTATGTACAGCTTTGCATGTCGCATTTTACATTACAAATTACATGTACTTATGTACTTCTAATTTTATTAAGTACCTTTCGTTATAGTAATTATAATTTTTTTATTTTTATCTTTTAAGCTTGTGATTTCGTAATAATTTTAAATATAACCATATCTGTGTAGTCTGCATTAATTTGTCATACAGGAAGATAAATCAACTTAATATTAACTATTTAATCATAACCATATTATGGACATAGTCATAGTGTATTGGTGGTGTGGTAATAGTTATTTAGTAAAGTTACGAGCTAAATATTTGGTTTTAACTACCATCAGTTTAATTAGATTTAAGTATAGGTATGATTAAATATAGAGTACAAAGTGACTATAATCAATTCACAAAATTTCACAAACGCTTTTTCTTTTTTTTTAACTGGCTTATTGCCCGCACTGACACATTACACTGGCGTAAACATTATTTTGAATTACACAAAGTTGAAGATTTCGAAATATTCTCTAATAATTTAATTCCTACATATACACAAACACGTCAATGCTCATATTTGGGTACGTCGATATCGATGCTACCGTACACTTAGCTAATTCATTTTGATATATAATAAATAAAATTTAAATAAAAACTCGAATGTAGTGTAAAAACTCAATCTTTTCGAAACAAATATAAGGTACACAAAGAATAATATAATTACATTGAATTATACATATGACGTACAGTATTAAGTATTAGTATTTTATAGTACTTAAATACTTATATTCCATTTTTGTAAATTGAATTTTTGTTTTAAAAAATTCTACGTTATTAGTCACCACAATGTTTACAAATCAAATCTATCAATCAAGGACATATAGGCTGACATAGCATTGTTGATCAGTAAAGTAATATATCTTTTACAGCGTTCAACGCATCATATACATGGTTTTTTTACAGATTTTGTTTGGTACTTGCATCACTAGAACATTTTATATTATGTATATATATTTTATACTCAAATCTAGAATGTTTTCTTTATTTTACTACTTCCCAAGTGGAACTACGCATGTAATACGTAATTGTAAAATTAAACTTGAATAAATAATTATTATAATGTACAAACTACATACAATGCTACTAATAATACAACACAAAACAAACAAACAATTAAATTACTGCTAATTTTAATAAAATGGCAGCATAACAAAAATCTTTAAACTCTTATATTATATTTTGGTAACAAACGAAAATCCCCAGTCCAACACAACATCCACATTTTACATTCTGTTGTTATGTGTTGTTGGGAGCACACGCCGCAATAGTAAATATTTTAAATAATATAGATACGTATATATTATTTAATACGTAGGTTTGTAAAAAAATCAATACAACGACAACAAAACGTAACATTTTAACTTTATGAACCACTAAAAAAAATGTAAACGAAATACGAATAGGCTAATGGGCTAATGGTAGAGGTAGTATATATATATACAATATAACAGTAGTGACGGGAGTATATCCGTAAAGATGCTATTCATTAAAAATTATACAGCATATAAACTACATTACATCGAGGTATAATATCTTAGGGCTCGGTCAAACTTTAAAACTTTAAATAAACTACAACAATACTGTTGAATTGGATTTTTACATATTTCTAGGTTCACACTATACTATTACAATTACAGCTGAATCATCTGTACGTAGTAACATTAAATAACCATAAAATTTTTCTAGGTGACGGGATATACGAAAATCATGAGAATACAAAAAATTACTCATGTGTACGCCTGATAAGAATATAAAAAGATTAAGTTTCTATTTATTTATTTGTTTGTTTTGTGTGTAGTAGAAATGTTTTTCCAAACGCCGGGAAATAGATCTGTGCATGGCAGTTAGCGTTAGCAGTTACCGTAAGTAAATTGTAAATATACATAGTTTACTTTCCGTTATCTATTTTTTTCTCCATAAAGTTGGCCTTATTTTTTTCTTCTTCTTCTTCAAAGATGAGATCACAACGAAAACATTTTGTACAACAAGTGACAAATTCCATTGTGTTGGTTGATTTTGTGCTTTTATATGAGTCTTGAGTCACCGTTTACTATGGTAGGCTACGCGTTCATTCATGTATGTACAATAATAATATTTTTATATTTATCAATTGATTTAATAGGCTAGGTTACTTATTGGACTTCCGGTGTAGTCTACTCATTGAGTTCAATGATTCATTTCAAATTGTTGTCAATGTTCTGTGGATGACTGTCTTCGGAAAAATGCTGAATTTGAGTAATACTTCTGCTGGTAGTATCATCACAACTGCTGATATTGGTTTTGGTAGTAGTGTCTTCATGGTTTGTTTGTTTTTGATGAAAAATTGAAAGAGATATAGGACTACTTTCGCCCCTGTCTTTAATGTCAATATCAATATCGATGGGTTCTTCTTTTATTATGCAAGCCGAGATGTTTGTTGTTTCACAATTATTTGTATGATTATTATTCCTAGTACTCTGTTTCATTTTGAAATACATGTCAACCGGCGGCGGCTGCTGCACAGATTCTTCATGAGTAAAGAGATGGGTATCTGGAACTTGGTGTATGGTTTTATTTCCATGGCTAATTGTAATTGTGAGTTGTGTTGTGTGTTCACTGACTCTGTTCCATGGAGTGAAGGAATTCACAGGGATTTTTGGCTTGGACGACGAAATGATATTATTGTAATCCTGGGCCGGTGGGAGGACATTCACGAAAGAAGTATTTGTTTTTGTTCCACCTAGACAAAAATAATTATCTGGATCTGCCGTCAATTTTTTATTGAAAGTCGATATCGATTTTGATGAAATGTCGTCGTCGGTGGTTGCTTCTATTTTTTGAGGTTTGGGTGGGTGGCTTGAATGTACAGTGTCAGTGTCTAAGGGGTCGCGGGGTAATATTTTATTATAGAGCAGGCTCTCCGTCCCGGAACCGGTGTCTGTCGGTGAGCTGTTGTTGTTGTTTGGATTTGTGTTTTGTGCATGTGGCAATGCCAGAGGAGACACATTTGAAGTGTAGGAGACGAGCTTATTTAGCTGGAATAAGCGGAGTCTTTGCTGAATCCCATTTTCGGCGAGACAGTACTCCTTAATTTCGTCGTCCTCTGTATCACTGTTACTGGCACAGCCTCTATCATGGATTTGTACGTCCACTAGCCGCATGTTTGACCTAACATCCTTCCGTGCTCGGGTCCCCTGAATCATTTGATCGTAGGATCGTTTTAATGCCCGACTCCGAGTCCGCACTCGGCTGCTATTATTGCTATTACTATTAACAAGTTGATTTTGATGCTGATTTAGTATATGGAGGGGTCGTGAGTGAGAAATCATGAGATCGTCAAAATCCTCGTCATCTACAGTCGTGGACGTGGGAAAGGCATCCGTGTCATCCGTATCCCCTTCCGTCTCACTCCTCTTCCCCGTCCGATAAAATTCCCGGATATTCTTTGGACTGGAAGAGACAGCCTCATTACTATTAGTACTCTCTGTGTCTGTGTCCATGCTGTCATCGTCAATGGTGTCCGAGAAGATACTTGAGCTCGTGTCATCTTCGCTAATGCAACTGTCATCCTCGGATCTTGCTGAGCTGTCCGCTTCAATTTGAGGGATTTGAGATAATGAAAATTTACTCAAGTAAGAATGAGGCTTGGACATTGAGCCTCCACTTCCGGAAGTCGTCATTGGTGCAGTGAGTAATCCAAATAAAATGGGGAATTCTTCCGATGGTTCCAGCTCCGTATCACCTGTTCCTCTCGTCATGATGTCCAAGTCCACGTAATTCAATGACATTGCTTGGAGCACAAATTTTGTTAAAATTAACAAGTATGTACGAAGTCTTTTAGTGCGTATTATTGTTTTAATAAAATCTCCTCTATTTTAAATATTCAATATTGAGTCAAATCAAATCACGGCAGAGTTGTTGAAGTTGAAGGTTAAAAACTGCAGTAGTAATTTTTTTTACTATTTTATTTTGACTTTTGAAGAGCTTGACTTTGAATTTATTTGTGGATATATAAAGTTAAATGGATTTAAGGTAGAAAGAAACTATGTTGTAGATATTGTAGTTAAGTTTTAATGTCAGTGGCTTGAACTGCTGCAGTAGTTAGTAGCACATGATAAACTTGCCAGTTTTTATGTGAGAGTCACTGAATTGAAATTGGAGTATTGGAGTCACTGCCCTATTTGATTCTCTCGAGCCGAGCGCTTTCACTTTAACCGTAACCGTATTCTCTCTTCTCTTCGTTTGTTGCAATTGCAAAAAAAAATTTCTTCTCACAGTGCAGTGGAGTCGTTGTATAGATTGTGAATTGTAGTCAAAGTACAGGTAGAGAGGTAATCAACACCAACCAACTATTGAGAACATCTACCTTCATCGGAGCCCAATGCCAAACGTTGAACTCATTTAGAATTTTTAGCTTGTCTTGCCAAGATGCCTCCAAGTCTCGAGTATTGAACTACATACACGCTTAGTCTCTGGGTTGGACTTGAATTTCTTGAGCAGATTTCACCCCACGTACCATTTTCTTTTAGAAAACCTAATTTAACATACAACAATACGACCACCATTACAAATCAAAATCTCCATCATCTCTCACAATAGTAACAATTATTTATGCTCATAATTATATCTGAGAATGAGAATATAAGAAATAATTATTCCAATCCAATTATTAAGTACTTGCACACATGTATATACAACATATTTAATTATTGCTCATAAGTACAGGCAATTTTTGACAAGTAAATAAACACACTGAGTTTTAGGTACTAAGCAAATAAGGAATGCCTAATTACTAAGTATAATTAAATATTGAATCAGGAAATTTCAACCCACAATAAAAACCGAAACTGACACACAACTACTAAATACAAATAGAATGCAAAAGTTAATTATAATATATATATCAATTACCTATGTGCATTGTGAGTTTAATCAAAACATTGAATGTTATTGTAATAATAATGAAAAATATTCATCAATAATTCAAAACAAAATCAATCATGAATCATCATGAGTGCTAATTGAATTTATAAGATACAGTAAACAATCTTTACTGTTTATATATGAAAAACCAAGATCACAACTGCCAAAATCAATGCCATCATTTTTAATTTTTAATGCTAAATCAACATACAACATAGATACGTCCAACGCAACGTACGAATTACTAATACCAACTTTGAATGTACGTGCTCAATTTTAAATTTGAATAGAATTTATTATAATTTACTTATTTCGTGAAAAATTATGCGCTAGCAACATGATTCAAAAATACCAACTCTGTAAAGCTAACATTCCTAGTAACTACAATCTTGTTAATGAACTGACGCATTGAAAACGGAACAAATGTGGAAACTAATATACTTAAGTATGTATTATGCTTTTTTGCTTACGACTTAATACAAATATCAGTCATTCATTGTCAGTGGAATTATTATTTAATGTTTAATGATTTAGTGATAATAATACAACATGATTATAATTCGTTCAACTTACCAAGAAGAATAATCGGTCATATTTCCAACTCCAAATGACAGTTTAGATTATGCTTCAGAGTTTCCCAGTCCCCAACCAAAAGTGAGAGCCGCAATGCCAATAAATGTGACTGGTGACAGTTGACAGTGACAGACGACGACTGACTGGAACTGGTGCTCGTAGAAAACTGACTGAGCTGACTGAACTGAGCTGACTTTGAACTGTAAGAAAAAGCGTCGATGACCGACCGTCAACCCGAGAACTGCGTAACGTCTCGTCGTCTACTATCCTCAATAGACTCCTCAGTCAGTGACTCCTGTTCCAGTTGTGGTGATGTGATGCTGATCGTATAGTATCGTACGTAACCCTAATCGTCTCTTGTCGTGTACGTTCACCGTTCAGGCTGTGTAATAATGTATATGTAATCAGCAATGTCAACGTAATCACAACTTACTTTTAGTTTTTGTCAAATTCTAATTCGATATAGTTCCTTTTTCAAATTTCAAAACTTGATCATCGATGATTTTCTTTGTCTTAAAAACAGAGTAGCTTGAAATCCACACCACGAGCCAATATGAATATATCAATATTATATTATTTAATTATTTACAATTGCCAATGATGACAGTCAAAACAGTGACAATAAAAAAATGGGAGACTTAAAAAAACACTTCTTCAACGTTGACTATTATTTTCTCTTGCACAAAACGCAAATGTCCAACTTCTTCGAACTTGCCAAAAACAAAGTTAAATCTCCGCCACAACAAAAATTAAAAAGACTAAGAACAAAATACCACTAGCTGACGGCTTCGGTAAATAGCGAAAACAGAACATCACCACGAATTCCTGTTTTTACAAACAAATTGATAACCTTCGGAACCTTCCAGCTTCAAACATCAAAATCAAACTCCGCTCTCTATCCACTACCCACTACCCACACAAATGAACAACTTTGAATTTTAAGTATAGCAAAATGATTTTTGCCTTTTTTTCTTGTCTACTGTCTACTATTGTTCCTATCAAATAAAAATTGAGAATTATTTTTGAGATTAATGACAGGATAATGGGGAGCGAAAAGTTCCTTGCACTCCAGAAAAAAGAGTATTATGTATATAAACTAGCAATCTCTCTCTCTGTGTAGAACTCTATAGTGTAAACTGACCTACATAAAGGAAATCTTCCCTGCTCCTTCAACGGCCAAATACTGACTGAGCTCTCACAAGTCTCTCACTCGCTGTCTCTGTGGTGTTGGTTTGTTGGTGAGGGGAATGAAATGGTTAGTTTTAGTTCTTAGTTTTCCTTTTCCTTTTTTTTTGAGTTTCTGTGCTTAAATCCTTCGTCCTTTACACAACGCAAGCCACAGCCACTCTCTCCCTCCGGCTCCGGCTTCGGCTTCGCGTCTCCTTTGGTTTCTATGCAGAGGGATTGTCCCTCAGTAACGTCCTCTTGCAATGACGCCAAGTTTTGGGAGGTGCATTCCCTATATTAGTCTGTGAATGCTAAAAAATATTATTCCGTTGTCATCTTCAAGTCCTTAGCAATGGGATGGGGGGGGGGAGTTTAAGAACGCTTGACGTTCTTTATGGATGCTGCCTATGATCTCTGTGTGTTCCCGGCTCAGGCCGTTCATTCACCTTGACTCATATGCACGACAGTATAGGAGACTATAGCTCTCTATAAGCGGTCAATGTCACCCTATGTAAGTATATGGAAGCTTAAACCAGGTTAAGGAACTAAACGTAGACGACTGCTGGGACATGTGAGTGAACGAACTGTGTGTATTGTAATGCACTGCAATAGTACCTATGCCTGTATTTAATGTCAGTGTAGAATCAGTGGAATGGCTGTGGGATTGGGATAGACTGTAGTCACTGTAGACTCTATAGGCTGCTCCCTATAGCCCTCTATATCAGGGTGGACTATGGATGTACGGGAAGAAGAGGGCATTCGCCTAGAAAACTAGAAAACGTTCATAAACTTAAAATCAAAATTATTCCCTTATTTTTTTTTAATTTTCAATTTATTTCTCTATTTTCTTGACTCAAAATTTAGCATTAAATTTATTTCACTACTACTGTATATGTACTGGTAGCTATTTTTTCCATTTTTCTTATGGTTTGTCTAGACTTTATTGAACTTATATTATGGAATTTTATCGAATTCTTCGCCGGGATTCTGATTCTGCACATCTGCAGATTCTGAATTGGAATCTGCAGTACTTTTTTTCCCTGTATTTTATGCTCAATTTTTTTTGGTTGGGAGATTTTTGCTTCCTTGCTCAGTCAGCTCATTTGGGATTTGGGATGGACCTGGAGGTATGTGAATTTTTTGAATTTGTATCTGCTGGCTACTAGCATTACTACTTATGCACCAATAATGTTGTTTTGCTGGTCACTGGTACTGGTATTGGTACTGGTCTTCCGATGTCCGATTCCAATCATTACGAGTATATAGACGAGTAAGGTGGACTGGTCTCTGTAATTGCCAAAATGTATAGTATGTCTGTGATTCCGTATGAGTGCATATATGTGAGAAATGTGAAGATGTTATTGTCCCAAAAAAGGGGAAGGTTCAATAAGGTCCGTTGTCCGCCCATGACACAACAGAAGAAGAGAACCAAATCAAAAAACCTAAGTCAACAACCGTCCATCTCCATCCAATATACCTTCTTCTCCTTCCTATTCCTCCCTCCGTGTCCGTGTCCATCGCCGCTGCCTCTCACTCTCTCTCTCTCTCTCTCTCTCTCTAATCCGTAACCGAACCGTAATGCATCCCATATGTATAAGATGTACGTCATACTTACGATTAATCTACTTTTACTACAGTTCATACAGGAGGTACATAGTAGGCACCTTACCAGTTTCAGTTACCTTCCAATTTCATTTGGGGACATAATATACCACGCTATTATCTGTATTTTATTAGCATTTCTACTCCATCCATTATATAGATATAGACATAGATATAGGTCCATTAGCTACACGTTTATGATAAAAAAACAATGTGCTATCTACTATTATGTACTTAATACAGTTAGGACTGTCAGTGCAGAATTGCAGAAGGTAGCTTTAAGTCGTTTCCATTTAGCTACGCGTCACATGTAGCTTCTGCCTTCAAATTTTATTATGCAATTTATTAATTTATTAATTTATTGCTAGTAAAAGGTATATGACGGACGCGGACGGCTAGATAAGTTGACACAGGGAATTTTGATTTATTTACGTTTTTTAAAAGTGCAAAATGTCCTATTTACATATTTTTTAAAAGTGTAGAATGTTCTATTTACATATTTTTTAAAAGTGCAAAATGTTCCATGTACATGTTTATAAAAGTGCAAAATGTTCTATTTACATGTTTTTTAAATAGAAAATTTTCTGTCGACATGTTTTTTTTTAAGTGCAGAATGTTCTATTTACATGTTTTTTTTTAAACCAAAGTGTTCTATTTACATAAAAGTTTTTAGAAAGTATAAAATATGTTCAATTTACATGTTTTTTAAAGTAGAAAATGTTGTTCTTACATGTTTTAAAAAAGCGTAAAATGTTCGTTTTACATGTTTTTTAAAAGTACAAAATGTTCCACTTGCACATTTTTGTATTGTTTATATTTATATCAGTTTTCATCAATTATTTCTCTAGATATATTTTTTATATTCTTACCATTTAAGTGTTTATACTAAACCTTGTATGCTGATGAAACTAATTATCCTTATTTAGCAGAATCTTCGACTTTCCTTATTATAAAGTAGGATTTTTTTGTGAAACTGTCTATAGCCTATCAATGCACCTACAATTGCACTTAAATTTAATATCTTTTATTTCCATTTCCAGTAACAATCCAGTTTCCTGTTTCCAGGGCAGCTAAATCCAACATCTAACCAGAACCAGTAAACCAGCCAGGACCTACATTATATGACTACGTGCACAACCCAATTGATATGTGTACTGACGTAAGTAGCGTAGCAACACTACCAACGACAACGACAAGGAAAGCATCATAATAGCGTATAACTGTACTTCTTGTGCTATCTATAGATATGGAAAATGACATTATATGGTGATATGGGCACATTTTGTAGATATAGATAGAGAGGCTGACTCAACACTGAACAAGAAGAAGAAGAAGAAGCATTTCCATATTTTCATTCGGTTCTATGCTCTGGATCGAGTTCATTCACCCCTCTTTTTTCTCTGTTATGGTTTTTGCACTACGCTAGACTCCTAGACTTCAGCTTTGTATGTAACAGTTGAAGAAGTAGTGAGAGTTCTAAACTACTTCTAGTTTCTAGCCTTCTAAAGTTCTAGACTCTAGACGCTATAGATATATTTGCTACACAGTATCCTACCTGCAGTAGTAGTAGACGGGTTCAAAAGCTCGCGTTTGACTTTGACAGATAACAAAGTACAAAAGGAGGATGGAGGGAATTTTCATGGTTTTTTTTCCTATAGCCAATAGCCAACACATGTATTTTCAAACTAACGATAGATACTACCTCATAATGCTATTATATATTGCTCTATTTTAAAATTGAATTTCGTGATTACGTTTTCGTATTAAAATATACCCTAAATAGTTCGTTTCTATTTGGATGAAATTTTGAATGAATTATTTTTGAATTTTATTGAGCATTAAAATTAGTTTTATTATTTTTTGCGAATTAATTAATGCAACATTACCTAATTAGGCATCCACATGTATCTCCTTTTAAAGAAATTTTTTACATATCGTTTGTGAAGAATCAAAACGACCCCTATCCATTTGTAGCTATATAAATATACCATGCGCTATCCACAAAATAATTAAAATATCATTATCCTAAAAGCATGTAAATAGAACATTTTACGATTTTCAAAAAGTTATAAATAAAAAATTTTACACTTTTCAAAAACATGGAAATAAAATATTTTTGCACTTTTCAAAAACATGTAAAAAGAACAATTTACACTTTTCAGAAGCATGGAAATAATTTTTTTTACATTATTGAAAAACTTGTAAATAAAATTTTATGCCTCTACCTCATTTAGGGCTATTCTCATTTTGACATAGCTCACTTTAAATCTGGTTAAAAATGGATATGGACCATTTTGATTCTTCACAGAGGAAATTATTTTTTCTCTGTTTGCATGTACAATATAATATGTAATAAAAATTCAAAATACAACGTTAATGATATATATGCAAAATTATTAAACACTTTGATGGAACAACAAAGCTGCGTTTATTTAACCTCACTACATCTCCAGTATAATTTCAAATAAATTATGCGTTTTGTTTAACCTCACTATATCTCCAATATAATCTACAATAAATTATCAAGAAATTGACAGTAGAATTTGATTTGGATATATTTTCAATTAATTGCCTATACAAATTATCCTAGTTAATTTCGCACACTTATCTACATAGAAACTATAAATAAGGAAGGAGATATGTTAAACGTAGGAACGACATCGACTTTGACTTGGAAGTTCGATGCCAGCCGCAGCCGCATAAATGAAAAAAAAAGTGTGAATGGCTCTACTATAGTAGAAGTAGATAGATGCCTTTCGTGGTTGTGGTTAAAAACTTTAAATAAATTGCCTTCCTTGTGTACTTCCTTCCTTCATCAAGTAGGTAGCTGCTACCCACCTACGAGTCTACGAGGAATGTACTTTGTACTGCAACTCTGACTGCCACCACGTTTGTTTGCCTTCCCAATTTTTTATTCTCTCATATTTTAAATGCATTAAACTTTATTATGTACCTGCAGTGCACTGCATCATCAAATTATATAAAGTCCAACTCGTTCCAATGTGTATTTTATAAAGATTATTTACTTGGTAGATATAGAGTATAGCGTGTGGAAATATATTTTTTCGGAAGTAAATTCTTAAACGAGACCACATTAATCCATTTCATGGGGATTTTCATTGGAATGATGTAATTGTATGTACAGAGTATACATAGTTGTAATTCCCATACCGA
Source organism: Dicyrtomina minuta (assembly GCA_949802685.1). Classification (NCBI taxonomy): domain Eukaryota; kingdom Metazoa; phylum Arthropoda; class Collembola; order Symphypleona; family Dicyrtomidae; genus Dicyrtomina; species Dicyrtomina minuta. Next base: position 12,023,979 of record OX461809.1, on the reverse strand, counting down.
TACACAGAGAGATCATTACCAGTTACCAGCAGACCACTCACCGTCACCGTATATGCATATAGTATATTGAACATTCCATGGGCTTGAGTTTGGGTTGAAGGTTCTTGAGTTTGAACTGAACTTTACTAGGGCATTTCCCCTGCTATATTGTGCTCACTACTATTACTGCATAAGCTGTAGTGTAGCAAATGCTTTTTATATCTGATATGTACCCAAAAAAAGTACCTATTATTAAATACAGGATGATATAATATGTAATCGTAATCGTAGGCTACCGATGCCGATATGCACATTAGCTGTAATGGGAACTGGCAACATGGTATAATAATAGAGATATTGTGGGTGAAGAATCAAAAGCGACCATTTTCAATTTAACTTTTAGAGTTAAAAGAAGCCATCTTTTAGCTAGATGCTAAAATGCACCTCTATACGACTTAAAATTTTGAATACGAGTTTTTTTAAAGGGTATAAATTTATTATTTGCATGTTTTTTGAAAGGTGTAAAATATTCTATTTACATGTTTGTGAAACTTGTAAATTGTATTATATGCATGTTTTTTAAAAGTGCAAAATATTCCACATACACGTTTTTTAAAAGTGCAAAATATTACACTTACACATTTTTTAAATTGAAAAATATTCCACTTATTGTTAGACGTTTTTTAAAAGTGCAAAATACTCCACTTACAAGGGAATAGTTTCACATGTAACCCGCCAATTTAAAAACCTGCCACTCACAAAAATCAGGCTAGTTTTAAGTAGCACAGTTCCAAAGTAACTCGACAGCATTTTGCATTTTTCGGCCACAGTGGCCCGCCAAAGTTTAATAAAATTCAAATTTTAATTTTGTGGCACCCTGTAGCTGCTACATTTCTCAACGAATTTTAACGAAATTCGAAAATTTTCGTTTTTCAAAAAAATGGAAATACATAATACTTTTAAGGCTCAATTTTTAAAATAATTTTTTTGAAAAACACGAAAATTTTCGGGTTACATGTGGAACTATTCCCTTGTTAGACGTTTTTTAAAAGTGCAAAATACTCCACTTACACGGTTTTTTAAACTGCAAAATGTTCTATTTAGGATTATATTTATTTGTGTACATACTGCATTTTGTTTTTAACTGAAGATTGAAATGGGTCATTTTGATTCTTCACTGGCGGCATGTATAAACTAGCTATGCATTTAAATGCGCTACTAGGTACTTTACTTAGTATTACTTCTGTCTATAGTCTACAAGTATATTCTGTCTCCTAATGATAATGATATAATTTACACACTAGACGGCACACGGGAACCGAGCTGATCTATGAGTTTTTGCAGGATTGGGAATTTTTAGTCAGTTTTTTTATATCAGAGTCATTAAGGAGGTTAAGTCAAGTTTTTTTACCTTTGTGTGTGTGTGTGTGTTTGATGTGTGTGTTTCCGAGTGTATTTGTTGAGCTCGGTTTCTTTGTGGGGTTGATTTGGATTTGGATTTGGTGACGTCGAGTGTGTAAACTGTAAACTGTAAAGTTGTGAAGGGCTGAATTAAAAATTGTATAAAATCCATTGCAGTCATATTGAAGGGACGACGGTGAGGCTGAGAATGAAAATGAGAGCATCTCATAATAAATGTGCTGGGTTGGATTTATGGGATGTACCACCTAAAATATTACGTACATGCTGATGGTCAACGGGTGTCTAAAATATTAGTATAATTAATATGAATGATTGCGTACCCTGCCAGCGCCAGTATAACGTAAAATGCAAATGCAATACATATGTCGTCGAGTGCTACTATATATTATATTGCTACTATAACAATTATAGTGAAAACCCAAGTCCCAGTATTCGTAGGCGTGAGTCAGCGACAGCCATGCATACATTTTGAAAAAACTGTAAAAACCATTTTACGCTTACGCTGTATTCGCACATTCAAAATAAGGGTAGCTACTTTTACTTTTTACATAGGACTAAATATCAGTAAATAGAGGCTCTCCATTTGTGCGATATTTTTTTATCAATTTCAAAGTTTAGCTGGTTTACTTCCGTATTTTACAAAGGCGCAAAATGTTCCAACTACCTATTTTTTAAAGGTGCAAAATGTTCTAATTACTTATTTTTAAAGGTGCAAAATGTTCTAATTACCTATTTTTTAAATGCTCAAAATGTTCCAATTACTTGTTTTGTAAAGGTGCAAAATGCTCCTTTACTCTACTTACTTTTTATAGGTGCTAAATGTTATAATTACATATTTTTTAAATGTTCAAAATGTTCTAATAATTACATATTTTAAACTTTTTAAAAACATAAATAAAATGTTTTGCACTTTTAAAAAAACCTCTTAAATAGACAATTTTGCACTGCTCAAAAGCATGTAAATGGAACATTTTGCACTGTTCAAAAACTCTTAAGTAGAACATTTTGCACAACTTAAAAACGTGCAAGTAGAATAATTTGAACTTTTCAAAAATTCCTAATGAATATTGTATTAAATTTTATTTTATTTAGTGTGTTTTTGACATATCTAATTTGAACCCTAGCTTAAATTGATTCTTCACTCAAAATATTACGGTTTACACACCTATTTTGTTTGCGCATGTTTGCTTGGTGATATGATTACATAATTCTAGGATTACATTTATTAATGCAATATAACGTCAATATAATATGCGATAATGCGATGAAAGGGTTTGTATTATTATGATTATGAATTTATGAACCACCAGATGCAGATACGGAGGCCACTTCTAAAATGAATATGAAGTCAACAAAAACTCAACGTCCAACTTGGCGCCAGGTAAATAAAGCACAACGAGGATGACGACGCTGACAAGAAAATACATTTAAAATCGAGTAGAAGCAAAATACTAAATACCATGCAGACAATGCAGACAGTACAAAATTACATTCAAATTTTAGTAATTTAGCATAGTAGTTCAAAGTTGAATGGAGCGGTCAACGTTCCTTTATTCAAGTAAATTCAGTAATACAAGGAGTGAGTCATGTGAGTAAGCACGTTAAATTCTTGTATGTTATAAGGTACATGTTATGAGTATACATATATATTTATAGAAGATTAACTGGATTAAACACTTTTCTTTCTTTTTTTTTGTATATTTTATATACATGTATAGCTGAGAGATAATATTATATGTTATCAGTAGCATTATTATTAATTTATTCTTTACATTTTTTAGTACAGAGTTGTCACATGTAGAAGTCATATGGAGACATTATTAAGGATGAAGATGCTCACTAGTCAGAAACCGAGCATGACAGTTGTGGTCGTACTCGTGATTTCTATTTATATTTATTCCCATTATTAGTCGAAAAAGGGAAGAAGACGAGGGCGAGGAGATATCGTCTTTGAAATATCTAAATGACCTATTTCCATTTTTTTTTACTAAAAACAAAGTGCTCGATCTATAAACAAATTAAAATGTCATGGTCCTGAAATCAAAGGGAAATAGAATATTTAATAATTTTCAAAAAACTTGTAAATGCAGCATTTTGCACATTTCAAATACATGTAAATAGAATATTTTGTAATTTTCAAAAATATATAAATAAAATATTTTAGACTTTTCAAAAACATGTAAATATAACATTTTGCAATTTTCAAAAAACATTTCCAAATAAAACATTTTTCTTGGTTCAAAACTTCGTAATTAACACCTTACGCATCAATCTCATTGAGCGTTTTGTCACATAACTCATTTTGTTTCTAGCTTAAATTGGAAATGGGCCGTTTTGATTCTTCACTCATGATAATATGGCATCTAACGATAAGTAGGTGATAGTGTTGAATATCTGTATCTGTAGACTGTTTTTTGAAGTTGTCGTTGTCATATTCATACAACAATACACAGACAGCTGCAAGCGTGAACACTGCACTGAACACTGGCTATACGATCTGTGGCTGTAATAATTTTCATTGTAATTTACAATATCTGTATTGTCCTGTTCTCGTTTCACATACCTTTTTGGACCTAGTCTAACAATAAGAATACTGTATCTTCATTATTGTGTACTTAAGTAGCGATCAGTGCGATCACACAGTGAAGAGAAGCGAACGGGATCCGACGTACAATTACCCTGCATATTATCCTCACGTTGAAAAATAAAAACAAACCATTCGCTATTATTGATAAGATCAAAACAAAGTATCTTATGTGTAAAAGCGTAAGAATTTGAAATCGTTTATATGATAATTAACATGACAATAATGCAGTTTATTTTGCATATTTTAAAAAATTGCAAATAATGAATTTTCCGGATTCAAAAAGTGTGAAGGAAATTTATACTTTCAAAGAAATGCAAAAATTGAATTTTACCCTTAAAAAAGTGTAAAATCGAAGTTTGTAACTTCAAAAAAGTGTAAACTGTAAATTCTACACTTTCAAAAAAGTGCAAAGAATTAATTCTGCCTTTTCATGAAACTGTAAAAATTGAATTTTGTACTTTCAAAAAACTATAAATAAGGAAATTTACACTTTCAGAAACCTGTAAACACTGAAATTTTCTACTCTGAAAAATCTTGAAAAACTGCATATTGCACTGCTTAAAGCAATTCCGTCTCTTGTTTTTCCTTCTACTTCGACCTTCCTGCTCAAATTAATTAGAAATTCCATTCTCACACTAATCTACAAGTGTCCCGCATCACGTTTCGTTTAACATCCTTTACAACTATTCATTCCTCAATTAATATATAACCACACATTATTAATAGCTTCAGCACAGCACTCAACACACTCAAAATAAAGGCATATCCAAAGTTCAAATTTATAAATAAACACACGACTAGAATTCATTTCTGTCAAGTTTCCACTCAACTATGGAGCTATCAGTATACACAGATATTATAATTATGCCTACCGGTGGCGGCGGTGGTGGTATAATCGGGTAGAGACAGATAATGTAGCAACGGAACCGGAACCGGCACCGGCCAGACTTTAAATAGTTTACTACTGTAAACTGTACATACGGTACATAATGTCTGTTCTGCTACTAATAAGGGAGTAGGGGACATTGTGCTACTGGTCATTTTAGACTTACACCAATTAGGCTCAAGTAATAGCCTATAGGCATGGGCTGTGTCAAGTTTGGGATTCCGATACGACATATTATGTATCTATGTACGCAGTTACAATATACGACACAAACAAACTTTTAGCCAACACAGGCCGCTATACTTAATACTAACAGTAAACTTAATAAGTTGCGTTCACCTGTCTTATCTGTCGTCTGTAGTAGCGTTCAGTTCAGTTAGTTCAGTATAGCAACTAGCAGCCAGCGTAGACATAATTAAATTAGCACCTGCGACCTGCAGGTAGGTATTTCATATTACTCAAATGCTATGCATATAGACAGGAAGGATATAAGGGTATAGTATATAAGCTATATAGTGTAGACAGTCGACTGCAGACACTTAAACAGTACATCTATACACTAAGCAGCCAAGTGACTGTATGTTTGTAAATGTCTAACAGCAATAATAATTATTATAGCATAATTGTAATGAGTATAGTATCACTAGTATTACTATTAGTTTAAACTCTATGCTATATAGTCAGTATAGTCAGTATATCATGTCAGGTTTAACATTTACCGTTGTCCTTCAGCCTATAATTACCCCGACACCGACACGACCGTCCATACACTTTAAATAAACACACATGGGCCTATTAATGAATTCTCCTTATTGCCGTCCGTAACGTTACTCAACTCAAGTGAGTATAGCGGTTTAGCTATATCTAATGTAGGTACCTACGTATTTAAACCATAGCAAAGTGTCCAATCCAATGTCCAAACTTTAGACGCTAACTTAATTATATCCCTACATGTCAAAATTCAAAGAATAAATGCTCCAATTTCCATAGTTGACTAGACGTCTACTACTCTTCTGTAGTCTGTGTATAGAAAACATTACTGTAATATTTAACGGTTAAATAAGTCTCACCTACCTCGTCATAATATAGCTTCCCTTAAAAAAACTTGCTGTTTTCTCCCGTACAGTTTACATATTTGTATGCCTATATACTCATCGTTAGTAATAATTACATTAGTTTAGTAATTTAATATCGTAAGTAATTTTATGCCTATCTCTAATGATATGTACCGTAGAATGTCAATGGAGGTATATTAGGCATATAGTTTTTTTCTGTCGTCGAAGTCGAAATGTTTTCATAGAATTTCTCGATGCGCTCCTTTTCCTTGATGTTTTCAATTTAATTAATGTGGTTAAAATTTATTATTAGTAGATTTTAGTATGATGAGTAAGTAGTAGGTACTCACTCATTTTAATAATACTTTTAATTTGAAAGCGTGCTGTTAAATTGACCAAATTACACATTAATTTCAAGGTCATATTATAAGCTTGATTATTTTAGTGGTTTTCTTTTTTTTTTTTGGATTTCGACAGCGACAGCCAAAATTTGAGAGCATCATACTTAATAGTATGTGCTTATTAAATTTTGATTAGTATTAATAGTTGTAGCAATTTATATATTTCTACTAATTGCATTAGTACATATTTTAGTAATGCATTATTTTTAACATTAATTAACGTGTCATTTTATAATGACAGCGAGTCTACAATTGATATGTATTCGTTCCCATTAATAAATTTGTGACATTTCTTCTTTTTTTTTTGTTTTTTGTTTTTTAGTAGTGTGTTAAAAGTGTCTGAATGACGGAGGAAAATTCACTTATAACTAATTAATAATCTAATTTAAGTATTTTAGATTTTCAGATTTTCGAGAAAAAGACAGAGAAAGAGACACGGTCTCTTTTTTTAGTATGTAATAATTATATCTATTACAATTATGAATATGAATGAATTTTGTGAGGGGCATTTTAATGGTGAATAGTGGTGGTGTGACTTTATGTGCAACAGTGGTAAGTATGGTAATTGGTAACAATGGTATTGTAATAATTGAAATATAGGCATTTTGGGTGATGTAGAAATTAAAAACTTAACATCAATTGCAAGCTTTGTGTGTCCTTTTCTTATGGTTTTTTTAGAGAGGAAAATTATCCAAATCCGAATCCGAATGACGGCAATGTGTGTGAATAAATGAAAATAAAATCATAAATTAAAATATTCATGCTCAGAATTTATGTGCTCTCTTTTGTTCTGTATTATCCAATCCGCACAATGTGTAATTCATAACGTGTTGTAGTTTTATTTTATTATAGATTTATTTCGTATATCATTTATATATAAAGCGAAAATATATATCATATTATTTCATTTCCCATATTCTTCATTCAAATTTTCTTTTTTTTTAATCATAAGCTCGCGACTCTATATAACAGTGTACACAAATAGATGGTTTTGTTTCTTCTTTAAATGATTTATCGATATCTGTAAAAACGTCTATGTTCTGTGTGTTGTATGTGTATAGTGTTTCAATTTCGATTTTTTATCATAATTTAAGTAGGTAGGTAGATATTTACAAAAAAATAATTTTGGAGTGGTAATTAATTGCTAATTATAATTTTATCATGTACAATTTCGTATTCCACCCCATAAGTTTCTTATATCAATTTCGTTTCGGTTTAATTTTAAGTTTCTTGTAATAAAATTATTTTGCGACAATTTATCAGTAATGTACCTAGTTAAAAGCGTATCCGCCCGCTTCATAACAACGAACAACGCAACGGCAGTGTCAACGTCAACACGAACCGTTGTGTGACCGCTCTGAGGCCCATTATTTCTTGTGATTAGCAATTTAAAAAGAAGTTTCCGTAATTTTGATTTATCGTTAATTGTCCTTCTTTTACTGTGTTCCTATGAACTTACTGGCGCTGGACGAATTTGGGGCACACAGGGAAAAAGGAAATTACTAAAATTTATTTTTGAAGCTGACGTGGTTTCGGTTTCGGTTTTTTGGTTTTGGTGAGGAAACCGCCCTTGGAAATACATCATTACGCAAGTAGTAAAACGGAAAACGAGACACACATTTATAACGTCTTCAAAGAATCAAAACGAGCTATATTCATTTTATGCCAAGAAAAAAATTGCACTATCTATACAAAAACTTTTAAATGCTATGAGCTCGAATTTATGTAAATTCAACATTTTGCACTTTTCAATTAATTGCAAATAAAATATTTTCATCTTTTAAAAAACATAAATACGACATTTTACACCTTTTAAAAACGTAACTACATAGAACAAATTGAACTTTTTAAAATCTTGTAAATAGGACATTTTACACTTTTTTAAAACACGCAAATAATATATTTTTCACCTTTTAAAAACTCGTATAATAAAAATTTTACAATCTATCCCTTTTCAAATTTGTTTGAAATAGCTCATTTTAACTCTAGCTTGAAATGGATATGGGACATTTTGATTCTTCACTGACGATATTATGGACCTACTAACTTAGTTACTTCTATATAGTAACTAGTCAAACTAATTGCATAATTTAATTATACCCATAATGTTTAATCACTATTGTAAAATATTAACGATATCAGAAGTGTATCAATACAATTGTCCTAAACTAAAAAGCTTAACAATGCATATAAAGATTCAAGATTCGAGTTGTAAATAATTATGTTATCCTCACCGCTACTTATAATATAACTATATATGAATAATACATAATAACTAAATAACATGGTAGTTGTAGTATATAGCTTGCTAATACCTATATAAAAAACATCACTAATGAAACGTACTTTTTTAAATTGTTTAATTGCCATTTTGTTTGTCAATTTTACTAATTAAAACTTTGAGCTTGGCACTGAACCTGCCTCCATGTCTTTTCACACACATGCTAAATAATAGGGACTCATTATTATTATTTTCATATTTCTTAAGATTCCCTCCCCCCCCCCCCATCTACAGACGAAGAATGGCGATGAGGGCGGCAGGAAATTTTCATCGTATATTCTTAAAAATTCTAGCTCAGCATTAATTACGTCCAAATTGTGAGTCAACTCTCGACTTGAACGTTTTTTTAGTACATTTTCTGACACTTGTAAATCATGTGTCACATTTAAATAGGTACGTTTTACACTGTCTGGTCCTTAACTGGTCGATCTGTACATCACCGCATAACATTAACTGTCGGTTTCTCGTTATAATCTCCATATCAACGTTTTACACAGCAAACTTGTATTAATGTGTGCGCCGTTTTTAGATTCTATCTCTTATAGCCCAAAATTCATATCTTGACACGTTCACTTGGAAATTATTTGGAAAGAAATTAATGAAAAAACTATACTACTACTGCACTGCGTGTCTTTTGCATTTTTCTAAAAATTCCTAAAAGGTAATTTAAGAAGGAAATTCCAACTCCGTTTATTAGACACGAAAACAAACAAAGAATACAAAGAAAGAAAAACAGTATTTTTAATATAATCTGTACAATCTTAAATTCATCAATACGGCTTGAACCATGTTGCGGCTTACGGGATACGAAAGGTCCGCACTGCGCGCAAATCTAAATTCCCGCCGAATTTTAAAGTTTCTATAATTAAGAATTCAAAGTTTAACTAATTACCAGGGCCACTATTTAAAATGGTATTTAAAATTGGGCGTGGTATTTCTTTAATCTTTTGTTTAATAGTCCAGATTACAATTAGATTTTTAACTGACCCTACATCTGAATAATACACTCTATCTATGGTCCTGCGCAAAACCCATTGAGCGTAATTTGATTTTAACTTAATAGTTTTGATTAATTCGATTTCGGTACTGCACCATTGCCATTCTGTGCAGGTCGCAGGAGGTGCATGCGCGCGATAGAAGCGGAAAGTTTAAAATTTTAAAATAATTTGAATTTTATTTTATCTATAGTGCCTACAATTAAATATCACGAAAGGTGTCTGCAGTCTGTGGCTGTAGTAGAAAGATAAGCAGATCACCAGAAGTACGTACAGACTGCATTCACATAATAAATACTGTAATTACCTAAATAGTACACCCGCGCATCCATACTGTCAGCCAGCGGGGCTGGTACTGGTACTGGTACTGATACTGGTACTGGTGCTGGCGCTGGTATTTTCTGCATAGGTATTTTAAATATTTGCCTTGTAATAAAAAATCCTATTGGGTGAGAGAAAGTTGACGTCAACTGATCTGATCACAGAGAATCGCAATCAGAGATAAGTTCAAGTCAGTTATTGTATACGTAATGTAATATGAGTTGGATTTGGATTTCTACTACACGCTTCTGCACTCATACAGAATCCTGACTGCCTTGAATAATAAAAAGTTGATTGGTTTGTCCTTGAAATTGCGAAGGTCTCTCGATCTCTCTCTGCCAGAGAAGGACACGATGCAAGGAGGCAACGCAAAAGACACGTTATTACATATTCTGCTGCAGCTATGTGCTCATTCATTATACGAGATTTTGGCATTATATACAGCAGTGTTGTATGAGTCGTTCCGCAAAATATTTCAATTAAAATTTGAAATTAAAAAATTCGGAAAAAATAAGGAAAGTGCCTATACTTAAAAGTCCTACCGAAGGGATGCTTTTATGTCTTATAAAGATAGTGGTAACTTTTTAGAATGTAATATAAATATAATGTCAAATAGGAAGAGGGGGAGGGGGTTTAAAAAAAGGGAATTTTTAGACATAGATTAAGATAGGCCTTGTGTGTGTGTGTGTGTGTGTGTGAGAGAGAGAGAGAGAGAGAGAGAGAGAGAGAGAGAGAGGTATTTGATTTGTGGGAGAGTTGTTTACGTGCTCAGGTAGGTTCGTTGAGTTTTGTGAGGTCTTCTTGATTTTTTAATTTTTTTAGTTTAGGATGAGGCAACTGCTGAAATAGCTGGTTGTTCAGGTTCTTCCGGATTCCCTTGTCGTTTGAACCAACACAAAATATTGACCCAGACGAGAGTGCAAACTCCAATGTAGACGATTCGGTACTGGGCAGGAATGAAAGTGAAGTTTGTGGCTTGGATGGGAATCCAAAAGCATGAACTTGTCTATAAGCACAAAGGGAAATAAGAGAGGCAAAAAATCAAAATTCAGAATTTAACATTGTTGATAATTAGAGGGTGTAATAACAAGGGTCAAGTTTTAACAACCTGCTTTCGTTGCTATTAATATAGTGACTGAATCATTCATAAAGACAAAAAATTAATTACTATTTAATTACATTTTCAAAAAGCAAATTTTGTCTTATGTTTATAGGTATTTTATCAGTACTTTGGACGTTTCAACAAATTATTGCTTAGCTTGTTACCATTGTATATACTACTAGAAGTGAGGCACTAGGCCTATACGGCAGGGCATGTGCAAATCAATGGCTACAAACATTTCTCTCAAAGCTTTACCAGGGCTCAAGCAATTACCTAATGCGGAATTAAATTTCTACGCTTTCAAAAATCATGAAATTTCAAATTCTCAAGCCTTCAAGAAGCATGGGCATATTATGTAATTAGAAGATTGCGCCCTTTCAAAAAAACGTTGGAATATCTTTTCAAAATAGTGTAGAATGAGACGCAGTTTAGATTTTACAAAAATATCTATATATAATTGAATAATTTCCATAAATAAAATACAAATATATGCCACTCACAATAAAGGTGGGTATGAATTTCTCCTTAAGCTCCAATACAACATTCTCCCTCTTCTCCAGAATACTCATTCCCACGTAGAACATGGCGAGGATATTAGGCGTCATTAGAAACTGATCCATGATGCATTTCTTCACCACGATCCTCACTCCCGTCCCCTTGAACTTCCCATCCAACCACTTGTACCTGTAATGATGTCACAAAAGTCCAAAAATTACAAACATTATTCAGTAGACAAATGTATGACAATGTATTTTTTTTAATATCCCGTCAAATCTAAACGTTCCAATAATAATAAGCCCCGTGCCTGTGCCGGTAACTCACTGCAAAGTACAATTTATTGTAAAACATTCGAACGGTAATTCACATTATAAAATCTAAAATTATTCAAGATCCTTTGCTCTATGTAAAGACATTTTAGAATAAATTCAAGAAACCATTCAACAATATTAAAACAATTCAATATTTTTTACAGGAATTGTATAGTTTTATTTTTCAAGAGCTTAAATAAATTATTTATGCCAAATTATACAAAGTTTCGAATTTCAAGAGTCGATTTAGGAATGGAAATAATGTTTGCAGAATATTGCAAAACTGCCCTGGAACCAAAACACATGGTACATAGCTACACAGTATTAATAGGGAAGCACCTACCCAGCTATTGTTTTATTATTCAGATGCGTTACGTAATTTTTCCTAGTAGACTAAACGGAACAATAGAGCCATTAAATGCCATGTACATACATGGTACATATTGACAGACAAACAAATCATAAGTTGTAATAGCTACGGCTACAAATGGAAAACGCCCGTCTCGTCTGTCTAGCGTAGAAAAAGTTGTCTGTATAGATATATAGAGTCTAGACATCTAGACGACAATAGTAATAAGTACCGTGTAAAAACCGTTCCCGCTGCCCCTCAATGTCCAAACTATGACATATAAGTGCCACAACTTATTAAAACAAAAAATCTAAGCAAAATTATAGATATAGAGAATCGTAAAGAAGTTAGTAAATCAAAAAAGCTCTCAAAATGCACCACTTACCAATAATACAGTGTGGGAGAAATTGCAAAAGTTCCAACAATAGCATAATTTTGTAAGGCACTTGTGTCATATGGCATAACGGGCTCATTCGGTTTCCGCTAAAAATTCCAACAAAAAATAAATTCATGAAATTACAAATTCCAGTTTTTTTTAAATTTATTTTACAAATTCTGCAAGCACCTACCTATGACCTATATACTACAACCTACAAATATAAAGAAATTTAACGAGACTTTAATTTTATTAAAAATATTTGTAAGAGACGTACTTGGTATTTCTTGAGAAAGGTTTGTTGCGAGAACTCTGCTGTCACATAGAGGCCACCGTAAATCACACAATTTGAAACCATTGGATAGTTTCGGAAAGCATTCCGAAGGAAAGCCATGGTTCCTTTTTAATAATTACTTTTTTAATTTATACTTTAGAACTTTGCCTTCGTCTTCTTCTTCTTCTTCTTTGTTTGTTGTCTCTCTTATATTTAAATGTTGGTTTAAATAATTAATTCTATTTAATTAAGTGAGTTAAAACGGGAGCGAATATCTCCCCACTTTCACTTCCCACTTACACAACTTCACAGATTTGAGTTATATAGGTATTTTAATGTATATTTTTCTGTAGGTAGGTTTTTAAGTTTTCAGGTATCCTGTTGTAATTTTTGAAAAAGTTGTTATAGGTATACTGGGACTTTGTATTGAAAATCCGAATTGACGAGCTCAGTAATTTTCAAGACAAAAAAAAGTACAGGTAATTTTTAAAAGAAGCTCGGTCAGCAGTTGTAGACTTGTAGATAGTAGACCATTATTTTAAAATTTGACTGCTACTGTACAGTACAGGTACTCTAATGAGGGCCACTATCAGTGTTTAGGTAGTTTCAATTCTCCAGTTTCCGTTTCCAGTTTCCAATTTCCAATTTCCAGTCTCCAGTTATTTGTGTGTATTTGTATATGTGTGTGTGGAGGGTTTCCGTCCGGAGTCTGGGTCTCCAGGAGTTTCAGGTTTATTTGAGTCAGACTTGAGACCGTCCCGTACACTAGTATCAGTAGTAACCCCGCTGCCGTAACCGTAACCGTAATGCAGATATCAGCACTGATCTTATATTTTAAGTATAGGTATAGGTATTGAGTATGTATACAGCGTCAAAAAAACCGAATTCCGTTCCAACTTGGGCTTACGTACATCATATCCCAAGGAATTTCATCGCATTCATGTGCTCATGGCCCTATTTTTCGTCAATATAATCCAGAGCTATACACACGGATATCCACACACTCACACGGCAGACGGCCGATCTCCCAAACTCCGAAACTCCGAAAGACCGACTCCAAAAGACCGAAGAAAGAACCAAAGACCGACACTCTGCTGCTCGATCTGAAAACATATAAATTACATATAAGTACATGTTACGTGAGCCCATATTATTTTATGTATTATAACAGAGCCTGTAATGCCTCGCTACACTCTATGTAGTGCCTATATACTATACAGACAACTCTAAATACCCAGCCCCAGAAATCCCTTCTATGTGAATACATACCATCTGTACTTTTCTGTAAGTACTTTTATAAACTTAGAAATTAACGCTCTGCCTATAATTCCAGGCCCAGAAACCAAATTCTGTTGCCCGCCTCGGCCTCCGGTTTCGGTTTCGGTTTCGGTTTCGGCAACTGTAACTTTTTTGAATTTCAAATGACTCTTTAAAAACTACCTAACATAACAATAAGCAGGCACTATAACAGAATATCAGAGGCAAAATTGTATACAAGCAGACTTGGCAATGTTCGGAATTTTGTCAGTTTTTGAATGTTACTCAAAGAAAAATTCAAAATTCAAAACCAAATATGTACACCTTTTGGTTCTGCTGCAGCTGCTGCTGCTGTCGCTATTGTTGTTGTTAAAATGTATTCTAGTTTTTATTCATGTAATTAATTATTAAGTTAGAACTAAAGTGGAGGTACGATGAGGATGCGCTGGTTTATTATAGGTGAGAGATTTGAAATGCAGAAAGGAGAGGATCGGATGGAAATTGAAGGAGAGCGCGGATTCTCTCTCTCTGGGCTCAATCCGGGAACGGGGCCGGGATTTCTCCCGGTTTCCTATGCGTACACACACACACACACTTTTCAGTATGCACATGACGTCCCCGTTTACTTGTGTGTACTTGTCGCTCACTGTTTTGATTACAACTACACGACCCACGAACCAAGAAAAGAACCAACCCGTACACGGAGAGACGGAGACGGAGACAAAACCGTCAAGCCGTCAACCAGTCTACCCGTCTACCCGTCCGCGTGCTTTCATAGTACAGAAACAGAATTCAGAATACGGAATACAGAGGAGCTCCTTTTGTTGTCCCTTTTTCTCAGACTCGAAGTTTTCTTCGGAGTTTATTCAACGACAAGGCGACAACCTACATAAATGAGAACATAGCATGTCTCTCTCCGTCAGTGCCAGTGCACACTCTGCATTTTTAATTTTTCCAAATTCAAAATAAGCCAACCTCATACCATAACCACCACGTCTGCCCTCAATACATTTTTAAATACTATGCATATACTCTTGGATTTCTTGGGAGCGAGATGATAGCAGTCATTACGTATTATGTGGCTCTAGAAATTTACACATAACTACATATAAGGAGCCTAAAGCCCCTAAAAATGCCTATATTATCTGTATTCTGTGGAGGTAGCATACATGCAAAATCTTATATCTCTAAATCTGCTGTAGGATTAAAAATATGGATTTTTTCAACGGAGGGCTTAGCAGATTAACAACGGAAACGGAGCTTTTCTTCAGTAAACGTCCATTATGTATAGGTAGCTTTTGTTTTTAATGCGGTCAAAACTTAGAAATTGTTAAAAAGTTCCAAAAACCTGCTTTTAAGAAAAAACAATCCAAAATAGGACAGTAACTAAAGCCAATTTGAATTTTGAAGGAATATTTGTTTTTATTTTTAAGAACTTTAAAATGATGTATCAAATGTTTAATAAATTAAAAATGACAAATGAATTCCTTCCCACTCTGCAGTGTAGATCCTGATTAGCAATTAATAATAGACTTGGTAAATTATGAACAATACACTGAAATTAAGTCGTTGACAGAATCAGGGACAGGATCATGGAATCACGGAAACATGTATAGAAATTCGGAAAATTTTCAACAAATCGAACTACCAACATATTCAATGGCCTCGTTGCCGAAGCCGAAAGCGAAAACCCGGAACGAAAACAAAATTGTGGACTTCCCTATAGAAAACCTTTATATCAGTAATTCCGGCTGTCGACTGTAGTAACTAATGGGGGGAAGAATGATAGGCGATTATAAACAAACAAGAAGTAATTAGTCATAATATGCACGATAGCAGGAGCTATATCTATAATTTGTCTATAAGCATATCGTATAAAGTATTTTACTATATGTCTATTAATATTCCGTAAGTATTGACACAACAGCACACTCACCATCACATTATATTTGTCTCTAAATTCATTGACTCTTGACCCACACAATAAACTATGGCCAACGGCGACGGCCAATGACCAATAAAGTCTCCAAAAATAGCAACCAAAAACCAAAAGGAACGGGGACTAAGAAGAAAACCCACCCACACACATGTTCCAGTCCCATTGCACTCAGGATAACGAAAAGGACTGGACCGAGACCAGGATTAGACGCAGCAGGTTCCACAGTATTAACTATACCTTTATTAGTAGGTCGGTACACATAAATATTGCAAGCGCTAAAAATATAACTAACATCTGCATTCTGCACTAATACCAAGATAACTCCAACTAGCTAAGTAGGTACCTTCATGTAATTTATTTATATCTTCTTGTTTACACTAAATTTTTGAAATTTCCACTGTACGTGTAAATTAAATTCTAATTTAGAATTGAGATCAGCAATTTATTAATGTTTTTGTTTACAAGATAAATGACATGCAGATTACAAATCAAAATGCATAATGCCATGATATGTTAATGAGTACAGGTAAATCTAATCTAGTGTCAATTATAAATGCCAGCTTAGTCATGTAATAGATTGGACTGCATACTCTTGATTATCAACAGTAAATAACTATGTACCTACCTACTTAATGGCGCCATATAGATTAAACACTTTATATATAGAGTACACAACAGGCTACGGGGGCATACCAACGATTACCAACCTGTATCTAAACTTTAATTAATAAAAAATGTGTCACTTTTTCACTACCTATCTACCGTCGTCTCGTTGTTGTTAACCAAGGCCTTAATTTTTAAATGTGCAGATATTTATTATAATTAATAATTACTATTACACGATTAAAAATTGAGGCTGTGTGAAGTGACTAAACAGAAACTTACATGTGGACTGATTTCCTTTATACGGTTCTCCCACCACACCACTCTTTTGTTTTTGCTCTTTTCCTGTGTGAGAGTTTCTAGAGACTGACGACGATGACGATGAAGAGTGTTCAGAGTTCTGAGGTCGGGTTAGTTTCCATTTCTATACTATATTACTATATAGGCCCACTACAGAAGATTATATTGTGTGTAGTTGTGTAGTACGAAGGAATCGAGATGAGATGCTCGCACGTTTTTTACTGACTATCTGTAGTGAGCTTTTTAGCATATATATTATAATGGGAGAACATTTTTGTTTAAACGCATATCTATATCTCACTTGTATTCATTATTCACTGGGATACATACCTATATGCTTTCCTATATGCCTAAAAAGGTGTCATGTGTGTGTGGACTGTGGAGTAGAAGCCAAAGCCGAAGCAGCTAAAGTTAGTGCTAATCTCCAATAATAGTAAAAAGGCTAATGTGTAATACAATATATTATAAGTGCAGGGATGGCACGGAGTCAAGTACGTAGTAACTATAGGAAATAAATAGATGTAGATTCTGGCACAATGTACATACATGGGCCATTGCATAATAAAGCAGTATGTTCTAAATGGACCTACCCAAAAATAATGGTGCTATAAAAACTGTTTTTTAGAACTGCCTATGTATATGTACCCAGATTGCATACATAAGCTGGACCTGGACGCTGGACGACGACGAAGTCGAAGTCGAAGTCGAAGTGAGCGTTAAAAAAAACAAGAGTTTGAGACAAGAAGCTTTTTGCTCCATTTTCAATTCCAATATATAGGTAATATAATAACCAATATAGCAACTACTGATATAACTAGCTGAACCATTTACAATGCCATGCCATATTAATGACGGCATAATATGATATGATGCCCATATGTCAATAGTCAAACGCAATAAGTTATGCACGTCCACGCCGTGGATTAGGATTTTTAAGCAGAGGAGGATATCTATCATATAGAAGTAACTATATTTATCTATTTGAAGAGTAAGAACAGGCCATGCCACGTTATGTCCTACACTATTTGTTGCAACGATCCAAACAAAGTATCTAAGCATTGCATGTGGTGGATTGCTGAAATAGTTAAGACTACTATGTATGCTGTATTAGTTTTTAAAATTGAAATTATAGTATGTAACAATTATGTAGTTAAAATTTAAAAAAAATTTAAATAAAAACATAAGCCACAGGCTAATTTTGCAAATGAAAAAATGTATGTATGTAGCTTTTTTGCATGTATTAATTATTATAATATTTTATTTGAAATTTTTTCGACTATTTTGTGAAACTGCAAAACACAATACTTAAGTACGCTTTTTTTACAATACAATTTTCTTATTTGATGTATTTTCTGAAATGAAAAATAATAATTACACTTTTTTGGGACTAAATTCAAATATGCACAATTTACAGCTTACACTTTTTTGAAATAAAAAATTTGAAAATACTTTTTCGAAAGGGGGAACTACTACGCGACTTGAATTAATTTTGAAATGAAAAGTAATAAAATGTAGAACTCGAAGAAACAGGGAAGAAGCTTCAGAGGTTATTCTCAGACGCTCAATTATTTATCATATACGACAGAGAGAGATAGTAAAATTTTATTTACAACTGGCGCACTATTACGCTTGCCATTAAGACACAGTAAAAACAAAACACATTATTTACAAGTTAAATATGATTTTTGTATATCAAACAATAACATTAATTTAAATGATCAAATTAAAATCAACTATGGGATAAATTCATATTATATAAATGATTGTGGGCGATTCGGCATGAGCTTCGAATTGTAGCAACTACGATTTCTTCAATCATTTTTGATGGAAGACGCAATTCTTTGCGAAATGATTCAAAGAACGTACGTGTTTAGTGTTTTGATTTAAGAAATTATAACACATACTGACAAGTTGTTTTGATTCTTCAATTACATATTCCTCAGTATACGTGCCATACTCTCGTTGTAACTTTAACAGAAACGAACACACGTGCTTAGCTACTAATCGTAAGTAAGTACAACACGAGGATGAAGACGGGTTTGTCAAAAAAGATATTAAATTACTATTCCTTTATTCCTGTAGTATTAAGTTTAATCGTCCTCACATTTAGCTTCGAGAGCTCGTAATAGAAGATTTCGTTGTAAATAGGCGAACCAAGGTCATCTTCATCAAATTTAGATTTAAATGGAAAACCTGGAGCTATGTATATATATGTACGCACATATAGATTCATTGGGCCTCCAGAGCAGAGTAACACAATACGGGCTTGGTTAGGTAATATCTACATTATCTAGTGGCTACTATACTGTGGTTCTGGTTACTAATGGCAAAAAAATCTAAGTGGTTGTATATGGTTTTAAATAGTTGTATATAGTATTATGACAAAAGTTAAATTTGGGTTGCTAAAACATAGCAGATTTTGCAGTTTAACATTTCTTTAGCACCAAAATGAATATACATTATGTATAGTCATATGTTTCAATTGATTTTTATTGCCAGCTATTCTACATTCTTTTATGATGTGTCAGGGTCATCTAATTAAAATCAATTAGGAAACAGTCATGTGAGTACATGCAATGACGGTTTGTTTATATATTTTACAAAAGGAGCATAATATTTACGTGGTCAAATACTTGTCTAGTGTTTTTAAAAAATCGAAAAAGTACTGATTTTTTAAATAAATTTGAACATTCCTTACATTAGTAGTATAGCTTAAACTGCGTAGGAAATACCCGGGAACCGTTTCTATTGGAAGTCGGATTAATTATTTTATATAGTTTAATGCATTTTATTTATAGCCGCGATTCCTTTTAACCGTGATAAGTCCGCAGGACGGGCCGGTTTTAATTGTATTTAATAAAATAAGTGCACTGTGCCCAAATTATGTAGGTGACCGCCCTTAAAAAATAATTAAAAGATTCTTGGCAAGTCGACAGATGTTCATCACGAATCGAAATGCTGTTTCCCTCTGAATAAACTTCCCACATTTGATCCCAATACGTCTTAAATACTTGACATATCGTTTGCAATGGAAAGGCATACTCCTCGTCCAGCCTGTAATGAGTCTCTTTGAGAATTCATCAATTTGTCCCATTCGTAAAAAGTAGAGTAACTCAATGGAAAACATGGCCACACTCCAGAAGGCAAATATGGAGAAACTTGGGATGGGCATAATGCTATGTAGATTGACAGTGCAGTAGATGAACACAACATGTATTATAAATATAAAAATTAAGAACGGAGCAATGATGCACTTGGAATAGCATTCGTTGAAAATTACATTGATTATCTTCAGATTCTGGTACACTTTAGTGAGCTTCGAAATATCACGAAGGAGAGAGTGTGGAACCCGATTTTGGTTTCGAGCATGAGCTCGACTTGTTATACATCTAGAGAAATAATTCAAATGTCAAAGAAACCAAAATGAAAACGTTACATTCCTCACTTCGAAAATTTATAACTTAGAAACTATACTTATGCCTTACTTGAGTCGCTCCAGCCAGAAATGTGTGGATAGCACGTACGGTAGTGTAAAACTTACAGCCACGAACGCAAAAAAGTTAACATTTATCAAAAAATAAAATTCTAAGACGCCCCAAAGCATGTACAGAATTCCATGTGCTTTGAAATCTTGTGGGATTTGAGAGAACATGTAGCGGGGATTGGCAGGTTGCATTAAGTACATGGGAATCATCGTGAAACAATTTAACCAGATTAATGGCGTTGAAAAGTAGAGAAGAGACTCCAAAATAAAGTTTAATTCAAAACATTTCTTCCAACTATGATTAGCAGCACCACCGCTACGTCGCTCTTGCTGGTGCTGATACTGGGATCCTTCAAAACAATTATGGAGTAAACTTTGTAAGATATTTTAGCTATTAAGACATATAAAATGTATTAAGAAACAGGGAAATACCTAAAATATTATTCGAGTACGCTGCAAAGCAAACAAATCCCTGAGTGAGTAATTTCGTTTTTGTGCCTACAATAATCCGCAAAATCGTGGCGTCGACGTGAATAAACCACCAAGTAAAGTCCAAAAAACGATTTGGCAACGAACGATTTTTGGTGATAACTCCATGAAAGAAATTAAATGTTTGGTAGCATGTCTGAAGAATTAAAAGTGCTAAGCCAAACTTTGAAAAATCCATGATTCTCCTTCCACCCCTGCAATTTTTATGACCATTTCCCAATTTTGACTCTGAACTAACCTCCAAAACGCCTTTTTGAGGATTCCAGACTATTGAACACAACCGAAAGCGCTGGCCGAACCCATAAAGACGACCAATACCGACTAAAATATCTTTTTTCAGCATGATTTCTTATTATAATAAATTAACGCACAATCGCAAGTGCAATAGTATTTATTTATTTTTGAAAGCTCAAAATTTAAAATTTTATGTTGAGTGAAACTCCGTTTCTTTCTATCCCTCTTGGCAAAGCAACAACTACTAAGTAGGTATGCTTATGCTTTTTCTTGGTCAGGAATATATTTGTTTCTTAAAAAATTAATAGCGGCTGTAAATACATTAAAATAATTCATAAAAGAAATCGACCGAATGCAAATGTTACATATAGCGTGATATTCTGGTTGTTTAATTTCTATTTTGAATATATAAATACTGATAAAAATACCTAATCATGTAAAATGGAAACAATTAAGTAGTCAGTATTGTCAGTAATACGCTGACGAGAGAGGTAAGATACTTAAGACAACTTCTCCGTCTAAAATACATGCAACATATTATACTATACAAGCTGAAATGATATTACTAACCGCTATCGATTCAATAATTTACCTTTTATTTCTTTTGACTTGGACTAGTAGCTTTTCCTAAACTTTTCTAGTTTTTCGCAACAGCGCAGTTTGTAGCCATCCTTACATATTAAAAAATTAATGTTACAACTTCCAAGGTATTACACTGCAAGGAACGGCCTATATTTATTGTAATGATATCGGACTTAAGTATTAAATTAGATACTAATTTCGTCTTTAAACACTAGAATCGATTTTAGTTGTAATTACTGTAAACTTACTGCTCAGCAGCAGTTACGAAAAGTATATCCAATTAATTAGTAATTAGACATATTTAATATTATGATTAGGGATAAATTCGACAATTTAGTTTTACGAAGAATACAGCCAAATAAAAAACCATTGAATAATAAAACAACAACAATATTAACAAATGACAATAAAGAATTCGAACAATAATAATTTTTTAAGCTGTAGCTGTTGCGAGTACGGGCGTTGCGATGTGTCACTAGCATTTCTTAATTCCCAGCAAAGCCATGTCATGATAAGTCACCATATTTCCAAAAATACAGTTTTACACTTTTTTTATGGTTCAGGCTCCTTTATAGAATCGACTTGCGCATTTACTTTGGTTCGAATATATTCAACAGCTTTATTAATTGCGTTGGGCTTGGAGACCTTAGCTTGATACTGATTTCCTCTTAGACTCCCCTTTCCAGACAATAAATTCGATATATGGTCACTTATTTCTTTAAACAAGTTCTCATCAATCGAATTCTCTCCCCGAAGAAGATAGATATTTGCAGAGTTGGTCTCACACTTGAAGGATAAGAAGATAAGCTTGTCTTTCTGTAGAAAAGTAATTAGCACCAGATTACAAATATTAAACGGGAAAAAATTAGGTATCTTCGTAATATTATAACTATAAGTAGATTTTCAGAAATAAAAAGTTGGTATTATTCGTATGTAAAAAAACATTGGAAGATTTAAATTAAGTACTTGGGTTCCGAGTTCCCGCAAAAACGTTGTCGCATACTCAGGCTCAATATTCTCACTGTACAAATAAACAAAAATTAAATTAATTTCATATAAATTGGTCGGGGACATTTAATATAGGTATGCCTATAAGTATACTTATTATATGTTTATCATTAAATAAAAAGAGCTGGAAGTACCGTTGAAAATAACACAGCTTGTTTGAGTGCGGCATTTCTTCCAAGAACTTGTTCGCCTCAATTAAGGCTATTTCCTTATTCATATTTAGCAAATTCTGAAAAAAATACATACAAAATTATTCCACCATAAGTAAAATAAAGGAGCAACGCTATATACCAGTTAATGGTAAATTAAAAGTATTTGGTTTTTATTCTGCTCTGGAATTATTTGACATACTTTTCTGTAACCTCGACAAGTTACGTTCATCTTTTCGCAGGCTGATGGTAGGTCTAAAGGATTTGTCCTGGAAAATCAAAATTATTAATTTTGCTTGAGCATGTTTTAATTTAATTGTATGAAAATATTAATACTCCTTTATTTGTTCTAGCGGTCTAACTTACTTAAGTGTTTTCATGAGATCGCCCTCACGCTGATACATTTCTTGAAATCTTTTTATAACTCTATTCCCAGCTACAAAGTACAATTGTGTTTTTGCTTTTTTCCCAATTGGGTTGCAGTACAAAAGTTTGATAACCTATATCAAACAGAAAGCCACCTCTAATTGTAAGTATTATGGAACGTCCCGATTCAGAACTTGTAAAAGAAAAGGGTACAAAAGTTGAATAATGTACGGAGATTGGTAAACTCACTTGTAGTTGTGACAAATTTGTAACATGGGTACCACAGCACACATTCGACTCAATATCTCCCATCGTCACAATTCGGATGTTACCTGTGACATCAGCGGGCAGGTTACGTCCACGAGCCTGCCCAGAAAATAATTTAATTTGTGATTCATAAACAAGTTCACATTAGCAGCATTGATGAAGATCACGAAAGTGTTTAGCAGCATTGATGAAGATCACGAAAGTGTTTAGCATCATTGATGAAGATCACGAAAGTGTTTAGCAAGCCTAGAATAATACATACGTGAAGTATACATTCATAAATCAACCCTTACGGTTTTTAACTTCGGGTCATCAAGCTCCACAACGTCAACGCTGAGTGCAATACTGTTCCGTATCTTTTCATTGACTACATTTTCAATAGCGATTCTTTGCTCATCTGTAACTTGCCGAGTATCTACAAATACACAGGACAACTAAAGTGTCTATCGGAGTACGTAATTTTATTCCACTAAGTACATATTTTCCATTTTCTTACCTAGCTCAATGAATGAATCCTCCTTGCCTAGATACCACGAAGTTGTAGGGAATCCAAACATTTTATCTGCTATTGCAGTGATCAGATGCTGGCCTGCAGTATATTTATATTTACAAAGTAATGCATTATCTTATCATTATCTCGCTTCTGTATACTTACTTACGTTGTGACAAAAAACTAAGTTGAAATTAAATTTAATGCGACTGAATTTATTTTGAACTTGGAAATAAAAGGAGGTTACAAGTATTTACCAGAATGCTGCTGCATATGATCAAATCGTCGAGCCCAGTCAATTTCAACACAAACGCCTTGGTCAGCAACAAACGGCAAGCCGTTTGAATTGTTCTCTACATTTTCCTTCCCCTCGACATCCCCACGAACGACGTAATGAATTGCTAAATTTCCTTCTCTGATCACACGAACAACTTTCGAACTGCCGATGGTGCCCCGATCATCTGGCTACATTCATAAAATCCAAATTTAAAGCCAAATAAATAACTTCAATAGCTAAAACATATCCAAATATTTTGTTGTTTTGCGTTATTTCCCAAGATTTAAAATATTCACACGAATCAAATCATTCAGAATATCTAAGTAGTTTATATCATACCTGTCCTCCTCCTTCCGGAAATAAAATAGTGTCCTTTAGAATGAGCTTATACAGCTTTTGACCACCTGAGATGTCTTCTGGATCTAAGGCAAGTTTCTTCACAGCTCCTTTCACATCCTCTACTTCTTCGCAAAAAGCAACTGTTGTCTCAAACTAAAATACAAACAATGCTATAAAATATTATCGTGGCCACTGTACCACTAACCTACAAAGCAAACAACAAATGAATTAACTCATGCATACTTCAATTTCTTGGTATTCGTAATAGGTGTGTTTCAATCATTTAGTCATATTTTTACCTTATTTAAAAATGAATCTCTTTGACACTGGAACATTATGTAATGTATGAAAAAGTAAGAAGCCAATAGTACTCATACACTAGACCGACTATCAAGAAATAAAATCATAATTTATAATTAATTACTTATGCCTATAATTTAGTATGTGTGCCACGTGTACGGTGTAGTATTTCATATTTAATCATTAATCATATAAGGACAGAACAAATGTTGAACATGGTTAGGTTAGAGACATAGTACGTGTCAAAGAAAGTTTCACAACTAATTTGTTAATTCTTACTTCACACTTGACTTACCCTTTCTTGCACGTAACTTGAATAATTAAGTTAATTTTATCAATTGTGTTACCCAATCAACGTTAGCAAGGAGTTAAAATCACAATGTTGGCCGGATTTTTTCTGGTCTGAAGATCTATTCATCTGGTCTGGTTCTATTTTCTTAGAAGTTAGAAAGAAGAGATCACGTAATTTAAAAGTAAGAAGCCTGGCGCGCCCGCCAATCAGAATTTTGAATGTTAAATAGCTAGCATTTCTTCTAGAGTAATCTGAAGTCTGAAGTGCGGTGGAGGTCTGGATCTGGATCTGGGATTCTGGAATTGAAGTGAAAGCATTGCGGACGCGTACGGTTGTGTTGTAACGTAATAACTAACTAACTTTGACAATAAACTTAATCGGCGATTGGAAAATTAGCTACACCGATCAACTTCAAGATGTCTAGCAAGCGGCAAGCTACCTACGATTTAAATCGTGATAACTGCGACGATGAATTGCCCCATGAAGAAGCAGGTCATTGGAAAACAGCTTCAGAGGATGACCTAAAGGCTCGCCCTAAGCTAAAGGCTAGAAGAACAATCGTAAATGTGAGTATTTGTTTCTATTTCACGCCCGCAATACATAATACATATTTATACATTTTTTAAATATTTATTTGTGACGTGAAGAAGTTGCTGCCGGTTGTCCGTCATCCGTTGAAGAGGAATATTTTTACTATAATTTATTTTAATGGATAGTAATAATTAAAATATTTCATTACTTTTTTTAGACCTCTGGGAGTGAACCAGGAAGTGCATCATTATTTGGTGGATGGTCTTTTAATCCAGCCAAAACTTCGACAGCTCCATCTTTCTCCTTCAGTAGTCTCACCAACCCTAGTTCAGCAGCCAACAATTCAAAAAGTGAGGACAGTAATGGACAAGAATCCAAGACCTCATCATCAAATCCAAGTATTATTTCGAAATCTGAGCAGAGAAAAAAAGAAATTTCTGAAAAGAAATTAAGTCTTCTCAAAGAGAAAAAAAGAATCGAGGAAGAATTATGGAGTTTGGAAATGGAAGAGAAACAGATAGAAAGGGACGAGATTGAATTAACTAAAGACAGTCAAACTAGTCAAGCTAGTGGAACTAGTGTAGCTAGTTTTGGGTCAATGGTTGTTGAGCCACCAACACCCACAGAAGATCAAGAAATTGAGCTTCCTCCGGAAGAGCCATGGAATTAATGCAGTTTCATTCTTGGCAACATATTATATTTAAATAACTGAAAACCTTTCAAGACATTACAGTGGGAAAATAAACCGTCATTTTTAGCCCATGACTGAACTGAAACGAAGCTAAACGATGCATTTTTAAAAAAAAATTGAAATATAATTTCATAATTTTCGTTAAGATCAATTCTTTCTTTCGTATCTGCCTAATAATCTAGGGCAGTAATCACTTCCAATTTTTAAATCGTAATGATGTCATTTATAAGTATTGTTATGTAAATGTATCTGTGTTATTTAAAAAGTGTAAAAATAGGTTGTAGAAAAAACTAATACTAATAATAATTCTCTTTTAATGATGCTTAACATATCAAAAATACAATGGCTGCGTTGTTTTTTTTAAATTTACATTTCCTAATTTACAATCATTACTTTTCCTTCTTTAAATAAATTATTATATTATGTCGTCAAGCAATCTTCTTATATGTGCTGGGTTTGCAATAAACTTAGTGTTCAGCTAAACTTGTATAATGGTTTTAATTGTATTAGTTTTTTTACAGTTTAATTTGTTGTATATCAAATAATTCCTACTGTTACTTACACGTACTTAAAATTCATTTTGCTCTAAAAACAACGTAGGTTAAAAATTGTTTTAGAATAAAATGTACGTAGTCTAATTCATTCGAATAAAATTCTCATTTTGTGAATAAAATAAGCAAAAGACATAATTCAATAGTTTTGTTGTCAATTGTTGTTCTTGCTTCATGTTATGTATTTCAAATTTTTTTATGGCCTCACACGCGTAAGCAAGTACCTAAAAGTAAGTCATAAAAACAAAAAACAAACTCATGCGTTTTCAATCTTGTAACTTTTTTTGCTCACTAGCAAAAAAAGTGTTGTGTTATGCTCGCTCTGTGTCACTGGCTACATGACTCTGACTTTGGCACTGCTACTGTAATACTAGAAGACTGACTACTTACTGCAAAATATGTCTTGTTAGTATCTAAATCGGAGCTATTTGCCAAAATACCCACAAAATATTCCATATGTATACAGACGCATACTTTCGTTTTAATATGAGAAGCAAAATTGTCCTTAAAATATCAGAAGTGAAATCTCAAAGCATAAGCAACAACTGTATAAAGAAAAGTGTGAAATATTGTTTAGTGCATGCTGTATAATATTATGTTAGGGAACATTTACAAGCATAATCTCTGCTTCGGGGAGGGCACATTCAATTTACTTTTGCTCGTGCCAAACTTTTCTTTTTCAGATCCAGATTCCTGATATAAAAATGATTTTATATGAAATGATATTATGTGTATAAGTTTATGCTGTGCTGTGTGGCTTGTGCTGAATGTCGGGGAATTTTATTGCTGCATACATTATTATAAGTTATAACATGTAAGGAAAGTTGACTGAGAGGGAATATATGTCCGCTGAATAGCTGCTGATATTATTATAAAAAAATACGACGTGGCTTAAAAATGAAATACCGGGAGTGTTTACTTTTTAGTTTTGACTTTTATCGAATGCCTAGCCTGAGGCCTCAATCTTTCTCACAACAACTCATCCAAAGATGAGCCAAACCCAGGGAGTTAAAAGGCTGATGAGATTCTTCAAGGTTTTTTAATTTTTATTATTATCTCAGCTATGCCTTTCCTCTCCCATGACTTTTGACTTGACGACGCATTTCCATTTCCATGTGGTATGCGTTTCCATTATTACCTCCCGTGCTTTTCCATTTGTTTTACAGCCCAGAGTCCAGAATAGTAGGATTAACTCGGTTGAAGGATTTTAACATGTTTTTAGTACAATTTTTTTTACAATATACAAAAATAGAGCCTTGTGAAAAATTTTAAAAAGTCACCGAGGAGGCAAAAAAAATAGTTAGCAGATATAAGCAGCTCATCCTTCTGTTCAGTCAGTCTCCGTTTCTCCTTTTTTTTTGCTTCTTATATTCGCTAACTGGGCTCTACATTAAAAGATCCAGCTTTGAACATTTGAAGCTTTAACTTCGAATTCTTTGGATGCAAACGTGGCAGATGAGGGGGCGAGGGCGAGTGTGCGAGCGACGTGGAATCGGTGGAATTTCATCTTCGTTACCATGGCTTTGACTATGACCGCCACCGGCATGATCTATCATCTCTCTTGGTCCTGGTCCCTGGTCCTGTTGAACTCCGCTATCCAATAGTGGGTGTAACATATATACTTAGTAAAAATATGATCCATCAGCATCAGCTGGTCCTGGTGGTCGGCCTGTTGGGATATAAAAAGAATGTCAAATGTGATATAAGTATCTCAGTCTCCGTGTGTAATAATGATGCGTATTTCTTCATAGCTTCACCATGCTATTCAGACATAGATATTTTATTACTATACCGTCATATATTATATCATAATACTGTACAATATAATGTGTTCTGAGTTGTTTTGGTTGTTTTTAGTTTGGCGGCACACTTTCCACTTTCCACACGATCAATAAATAAAAGTCGGCTCCACGCGACTCCTGTCGCTATGCCTTCCCTCACTCTCCTTATGCTTTAGTGGGGCTCGAAATTCGGGTAAGACGAGCGGATTGAGGATTTTCTTTTCTCCGTCCATTCACCTCTTCCCTACTTTGACCTATTTTAAGTTTTCCACACGGGTAACATAGTTACGTATACCCGTTTACACTCCACAACTACTTACGATACATACTGCCCTCCATTCCATTCAATACTGCATATAGGATTTAGAGTTCGTATCCTTCCCATACATAATGATATCGGGTGTTATAAGAAGAACCCATGTAGCACTATGAACTACCCGAAAATCGGTCCATCCTTGCTTCAAACTTTCCGTTCAGGCCATCTCTATCTATAATATGTCACATGTATCCCATATGATGCGAAACCGAAGCCGAACCGAAACCGAAGAAAAAGCAACGCATATATCCGAATCCCGATTACGAATACGCACACACGCACAAAGTGCCCACTGTGTGTACGCTTGTCGTTGACATCCCCCTCCTCATGGAGCATCCAAGTCCAGAGGCCGCAGTCCCAAGGAAACCGTAGACCACCGCGAACCGTCACCACCTCCGTCTCCGTCTCCGCCACCACCACCACCACCATCTGATCCGCTCAAACGTTGAACGTTGAACGTTGATCGTTCGGGTCAAGGACTCTCATCGCAACTTTTTTTCTTACAGGCTAAGGTAGGTCAATTTACATATCTAATCTACTTTTCAATTAGCTAAGTTCATTTGTCTCTGTGTAATTTCTATGGGCATACATGTGGGATTTTGTACACTACCGAGTTCCAAGTGTACAAGAATTTTGCAAAATATTTTAGCAACAAGAATATTAGCGCACAATAATACCTACCATATAGTGCCAGTGCAAGTGCAGCTGGCTGAGTGCAGCTTAAGAATCTGCATGGAAAAACGTGCCAAATCTATATAATTTAATAAAATTAGTTTGTAATAATTATGCCAATTTGAAATTTGCAAATTGCAATCTTTCGCTGTATCGGTATCCTTATTGGAATGTAAGACATAATATAATAGTGCTTCAGTACAGAGCCTCATTTGACTCGTATGCAGTTTCTTCACAAAAAAAAGAGGAAACAATAAAGAACTTATGTTAATTTAAACCATTGCATCCATGTCTCCATATTATGACCTCAAGATGCAAATGAAAGCGGAAGCGATAAAGCAATTTTGCGAATTGACTTGTAATTCAGTTAAACCTCATTCCATATTATTCCATAGAGACTATTAAATTGAGTACTGCTCCCAACATGTGTATCACACAAATGTTTGCAAAAATTCCATTACGACGACGATTCCTTCCTACTCCTACGTTTTTATTATTTGTGAATTGCGAATTGTCTTCGCCATCGGTATCGGCACTCGCATTGGTATTGGTGGTATCTCTTTGTGTGCACTACTACACTAGCAGAATTAGAAGCAAGAATGATGCGCTAATAAGATACAAAAATAAATACTATTAACGACAAGAGAAAAGCAATGAATTCGGTAGCGGGTTCTGGCACTGGCACTATGGTTCTGTATGGTTAGTCATTCCAATTCCAATTTGTCATAAAAACGAACGACATGGAAAAAATCGAAAGCGATTTCGTCTAATGTTATGTGGCTATAGTTTATGTAAAGTGTATGCCCCTCTCTGATTTTATATTATACTTCTCTTTCCCAGAACTTCCGAACTGATCTGATAACTGAACATTATGTAAATTAACTGTGTAAACTAATGATAATATAGTAATAATATTGCAATCTTTGTTTAAATTCACATTACATGGTGATTGTGATTTTTGGATAAAGAGACATTATGCACGAGGCAATCTTCATAATAAAATAACTATGGGGCAAATCATACATAACACATGGTATATGTACCTAGTTCCCTATAGGAATTTAGTCAGAGAAGATGAGTCAGTGTCGTCATAGTCCAGTCTTATATGTAGACAGTATATTAGGCCCGTTTAAAAATAATGCTTCCCTTGCAGTTAGTTGTCTCCTGAAAGGAATTGTGCCTAAGATTATTTTTTTAAATTATTTATCAATTTTATTGGAAGGAAAATGATGAGAGAAATCTGAGAAATGGAATTTAATTTGCAAATAGATGCAGCGCCATTTATATCGTATCTGTGTAGAACGTTTATAATTTTTGGAAGTAAAATGATATTAGTAATAATGCATGCGTAATGCGTACATTACATCCACATTTCTGCCACTGCCCTAATTACTATATTTCCATAGCCACATTATTTCCAAACATATAATTAATATATATATATATAGCACACCTACATAACAATAATATGCCAAGTAGGTTAAGAACTTCCTTCGGAGTTCCGAGTTTGGCTTCGGACTAATCAGCACAGATATTTCTTTTTCTCGCCCTTATTTTATTTTGGAACTCAGACAGAAAAAAATGTTTACAATTACTATACGCAGAGGTTATAAGTGCAAAATTATTTAGCATTTAACTGCTTCATCAATGTCAATTTTTTCACATTCTTTTTCTTGTCCTGTATATGTTTCACTTAAGGGAAAGGGGGAACCCTCAAGTTGCTTCCCCTTCTTAATTTCTAAACCAATCTGTCTCCTGCACTACAGAAGCATGTCAGTAATTTGAAAGGGGGGAGACAATCTCCCAGCTAGGACAGGGAGAGTACTAATACTATCAATATTTTAAGGTTTGCCACAGACACAAAAAACGAAATAAAATCCTAAACTACAAGCTATACAGCTACAGTTTAGCGGGTAGAATTCCGTGACGAGAGGGGGGAATTCTGAATTCTTTAAACTTCAACAAATAGATTAACGCTTGTGAAGGGAAGGAAGCAGTGAATTTGTGAATTGCACAAAAAAGTTTCCCGAGGACAGATATATCTATGTATTTCGCACTTTCGCACACTCGCTATATCTAGCACCTACCCTATATACATATGCTCATTCACTGGAGATGCAAAATGGCGTAACTGCCACGTGAATAAACAGCAACTTCCTTCTTTTAGTTTATAAGGATATGTCCCTGTTTTCTATGCGTCTATATACGATATTCTATGCAGCTCCATATAAAGTTTTTATAGTCGCGGGACGTGGCGCATAATTTAGTACGGAATCGGAACAACCCCGAAACCGAATTACTTTTGCACTTGCAAGATTACAGAGTGCGATGCCCAATTTGCAAAGCGTTTTTGCGAGTGTTTTTGCTAGTCTGCGTTTTTGCATACAAGTCCACTTTTTTGTTTATTTGCCCAAGTACATACATAATTAGCAATACTTACTTATCGTTAGTAAGTTATTTCGTATACATAGTCCCTATAGGAGGTTGTTTGTAGTATTTAGGTCTGCATATAAACAAATGGAACTAAATTACTAAACAGAACAGAAAAAATTTATTAGACACAAGTTGCGTTCGTTGAGACAAGCCAGGCGCTCTCTCTCTCTCGCTTAAACCTTGACGTGTGACATGACATAACTTTTCCCAGAAGAAAACCTCTAAAACTCGGATGGGTTGTGAGTGCTCTTTTTGCGTAGGTATGCTAATAGTAGAGTCTAACCCGGGAAACTTGGTTTGCTCTGATTTGGTTTCTTTTCGTTTTGGTATGAACCATGGGAAGCGGGTAGAATAGCGGGTAATGTGGAACTTTATTGATTTCTTGTCGGTGAATATACGTTTGCGAAATTTTCTTGGTCACGAGATGGGAATGGCGAATGCGAATGCGAGCACCAGTGCCAGTACCAGTCAGTCGATCGTATGACCAGCTGGGAGGTTGAGATAGGATGAGAATGGGACCATTTGCTAAAAGTGTATAAAAATAAAAAATACAAGGGAATTGCAAATACAAGTATATATAGGTAGCTATAGGCATAGTGGCATAAGCATTTTTTATAGATACACACGTAAGAAAAGAATCCTATACTTCTATAGGTACTTTTATATCTTACTATATTAACATTCAAGAACCCCGTGATCGTGCGATATAAGTACGTTCTGACATCCGTCTGACTAATCCCCGCAAATGCCATCCCATTTTTTCGCATCACTGCACCGTCATACCGTCAGTCGCATTTCGTTTACGTTGACATCATCACCTTGTACATGAGTACCTATGGTCACTTCCCCTTTTTGGAGAAGTGACTTTGTGGCAGTGAGGAGGGCCATTTTCTACTGATAATAATTACGTTGAGCCAACGTCAAGAAAACGTTTAAAAATTTATCTGAAGCATTTCATTATGGTGAATGAATCAAGCTTTGGCCAAATGTAGGTGCCTACCTAATACAGCTTCTGATTTTGATTGACTTTATGGCTTGTCATTGTATTGTGAACTGATTTATTTCTTTATAGTGCCCCATTCACGTGGGGAAGTTGTGGCCAGGGTTTAAAGTTGTCATTTATCCATTCGTAGTTACAGGGTAGTTGCGTTCAGAGAGATCTTAGGCAAACTTTAGCTCCGATAAATCGGATTTAAACTGCTAAACATCCACTCCGTAGATCTGACAAAAAGTAACTCGTGGATATTGATTGTTGATGGTAATTTAAATAAGGAATAAAATAAACCGAAAACAAAAACGGCATTCAAAGTGTCATTTAATTACTGTACGTACCTGCAAATTCAAAAAGTACCTAAATACCTAAACATATGAGTGAAGTTTAACTTAGCTGTTATTTCGGTTCGAACTACAAAATATAAAGTAAATGAGCAAATTCTGAGCGAAAGAGACTAACGATAAGGGAAGAAGTTAGCATGTTGCTAATTTGGTAAGTAGACTTTATACATTAAATTATTAATTATGTCATCACATGGGGTAGACTTTCAAAAAATTAACCAACTATGTATGTAGTTGTAGTTAGTAAAGTTCTCTCATGGGAAAAGCGTGGCAATGGCCACAACACAGAAATATCGGCGATCATCATAAACAATAAATGCATGCGGTTTAGTAAATTAATCTAATTGCTGTCATTGCTATTAAAAATTACGATGACGTAAAGTTCACTTATCGTTTCTAAAATAAAGTACACAATCAGAAGAATTCTGATTTTTAAATGTGTCATGTGTTAAGTTTAAAACTTGACCATCAACTTAAATTACGATTAATCTTTGAGTAATTATCAAATTATCAGATTGGCCATTGACATTACAATTTAGCAGTGATAAAAGAAATCATTACTTGATAACTACTTCAAAGAATTAAATGCTATGTCATATAGATACCGAAATTCTCGGTAAATTCCGATTTCCCGAGAATAGAAATGGACAATTTGGAGTGCGCAGACATGTTATTGTTAATTTTCTATGTGAATACACTTGTTTCTCCACTTTTTTTCTGTCTAGAACTGAATGAATTTATTTACACAAGCGACAAAGGGCATGACAGGTTGATAACCATAATATAGTAAATAATAACAGTATAATAAATCGGCTTATCATTTGTCATGGAATGAAGCGTTAGCATAATTGTTAGCACAGCGTATACCTATCCCAAGGTGTACACAATCCAAGTACCGTATGCATATGTATAGGTATCAGTACACAATTATTAAAATTAATTAGATATTTTCAATATGTTTGAAATATGATTTTAAGCGTGCCATAATAAGCTAAAATAATTTAATTTTGGACGAATTTTACGTATTAACAATGTTTGTGCCTGACCGGATGTGTCACCAGAGTCAGAGTTTATTTGTAATTATCTCCCTTTTTATTTATGCGACTGTCACTATTGTTATCCTTATTTACGTATTTAACACATTATGTTTATAGCGCAGTTATTTGTAAAGAAGATATTTAAAAAAACGATGTCAACTGCGCACACAGTTTTAGTGTAATTTTTTAAAATTTATCCTGCTATTTTTAATGATTACATCATGTTGGGCCGGTGGTTATGATGATGATGTAATTAAAGCTGGACGGTCCTGCTCGTTTAATTTTAAACAATAAAAATATGTCGTTTTACAAAATAATTTACATAGTCGAATGATCTGATCGTGATGTCAGAAATTGAAACGATTATAGAGAGCAGGTTTTCGATATCGTTTGCTTTAAGATTAGTACCAATTCAAAAAGTACGTAGGACGTACTTAGTTTCCCTGTATAAAAACGATTTAAAATTTTATCCGGGCTGTGAGAAACGTTTAGTGTGGTTATCCTTTTGGTCGTGGAAGTAACCGTTTTTGTCATTAGAAATTGAATTTCTATACTTTTTATACTCTTTAATCGAGAAAAAATTAATCCTTCCTTATACAAAGAATACCTGTAATGGAGCCCGTACTGTGGTTCAAGTCAAAGTTGAGAATTTCCATTATCGCTGCTTCCCTCATTTATTTCGCTTTTAAAAGCCAAACTATTTTCTGATATAGGGACAACTGAGAGCTAATGAATTAATTACTATTAATTATTCAAATCAAAGTCTGTACAATTATTCTCTTGACTCACAAGATCTCTATAAGAAGAGACATGTCTTGACGTCAACATATTTATACAACTGTCAACTCAATATTCCAGAATATTTTGTAATTTCATTTTTTTAAATTGAGTTAATTGAGTTAAAATAAAACTGATAGTAATTTAGACCATGGATTTGCAAATATCTTTTGAGTTAAAAATTCACTATTACAAGAAATGTTTGCCGTTTTACCGCTTCCATTTGTAGTAGTTTTAAAATTCCCTTTTAAAATTAAACTTACAAGTGAGGAGGGTATTAGGGAGGTGGCCGTGTTAATAATATACTACAGTGCTAGAAGGCTAAATTGAAGCGTTTTCTCCGAAAAAATCGGTAAGTTATTTTAAATTCTAGTTTATAGCTTTAGTTTGGGTGTGATTTGACAAAGCATTTCTTAAGATACAGTAAAAACATAGGTAGTGTACTCATATTAATTGGCTACTCTGTAATAGGAATAGGTTAATTTACGTAATTAGATTTGGAAAAAGTTCGACGAATATAGCATGAAATGCTAGACGTTATTTGAGTAATGCGAAAAAATATATTATTATTCTGGGTTTTTTATTTCCTTATTTTGTTCAAATTGTTTCATAATATACATACATGAAAAAGATACAAGAAAATTGTATTATCAGATTCAGAAATAGTATATTATGAATAATCTCAATTTCTATAGACTGGTCTTAAAGGTTCAGTGTATTGTAAATATCAATATAATTGATGAATAAAATCATACTTGTAGTATTATCAAAATTCATAAGATGAGATTTTCAAGGAAGTTGATGGAAGCAATGAAAGAGACGTAGATTTTGAATACGATCCAGTCAATTTTAATTATTTTAGCGATTCTGACTAGGCTCGGTAGCACATACAGATAAACGAGCCCCTTGTACGCCGTCAACTAATAGTTAACTATAGATACTGGAAAAGGCAAGGCAGCAGAATTTGGCTTGATGTTAGCAGACTTGGAACTGAAACATGCAGATAATAATTAGCATATCTGCCTATTTGAACGGAAAAATGAACTAGGCATGCTCTCAACATGCATTTTCACAATATGTATTAGAGATTGTCCATAAATGACGCCACGTGCAGGGTCAAAGGGGATGATAGTAATTTACGCAATGGTTGAGCTGATGACAATGGTGTTATTTTGATGGCATCATTTACTGACGACCCCTTCCTTATGCTATTTACTTTTGACTTTGACCACCGTTTGGCTTTTCTCTCGAACTTTCCTGTAGTTGTCCCCACCTTTGCTTTGTTTGCTTGATGTTGTGAACAATTTAGAATTGCTTCAATAGCACACTGTTAGACACAATCAGAAGCGGGACTCTACATACTTGTAATATAGGGAGACAAAAAGAGGCGTAGAACTGATGGCCTGCCTGCTGTTATTCTTTATGTCATCGTCCCCATCCTTTTAGCTTGCTTTCGTGAACCTTTCGTTTTCTCAGCTAAATAAACAGAGAGGTTCCCTGTTCCTGTTACTGTTGTTGTGCAAAAAAGAAAGGACGAAAAAAAAAGGATTACTTTACGTGGTTATTGTAACACGTACTTGTACAGCTTATATTTTAATTCAGGTCATTATTAAGATTGAATTGAAGCTATATCAATCCTCGGATTTGAAATTTGAAATCCATATACGCGGTATGTATATAGGCACCGGTACCTACCTACAATCAGTATTAAAAATTTCCATTTCTTAGTACCTACCTGCTTAGGTACATGTGTGTACCGTATAGTGTATCCGTAGTAAAACGTAAGCCCTACTATTTTAAGGCGAGTACCAAAGGTCGGCGTTTGAATTAGCCTACCTATCGCCTATCCTATTTTTTTGAAAAATCCGATTGCCTACCTATTGCCTATCCTTTTTCCAAGATTTTTTTGAAGCCTACCTATTGCCTATTTTTACCGATTTGCCTGCCTACTGCCTATTTTTTAAATCAGCCTATATTTCATAAATCAGCCTATTAAAAGCCTATTTTTTATAAATAAGCCTTCCTAAGTTACTATCTAGATGCGATAAAAATAATTATTTTTGCCAAAATGCCCAAATTATTAGAAATTTTGCGCTACAAAAAAGGCAAAAAATGCATATCATAACTATTTTGCCTACCAGGCAGAATTTCTTTGTTGCCTACCTAGCCTATCCTATTTGTTATCTTTTTAATTTGCCTGCCTATTGCCTATACAATTTTTTCTTAAAATTGTCTGCCTGCCTGCCTATCGCCTATATTTTTGCCTATATTATAGGATAGGCGCCGACCTTTGGCGAGTACACAATTTGCAAACACGTGCAACTGACACTGCTGCTGGTATCTGTCCGGTACTGAGACTGGGACTGGTCACTGGCACTGGTAACTGGTAGGTTCGCACATTTAGTCTTCCCAGGGCCAGAAAAACAAGAACACATGGGCCTGCGGTTTCTATTTTGCAGCTTGTAATATATAACGGTTATTTCTATAAATTCTATATGCCCAAGTAGATATGTACTACGGATTTTAATAGAAAACAAGATAAAGGAAGGCCTATCGTAGACATTTGTATTCATTAATGAAAGAAAAGTTTTTTGCCCCTTCTGTTGTGTAGGTAGGTAGATTTAATAAAATATGAATAAAGATTGCTAACCTTTTTTTCATTAATATTTCCAGTGCAGTAGTATGTACGTGCTACCCTAATAGTATATATTGTAATCAGGATGTCTAATATACAACCACGCAGATATTCGCATGCAATGGATTTTCATGTCTTGAGAACTGCAGACTGCACTACCTATAGTAAACTAACTGTTAGGTTTGTAATGCATACAGAAATATAATGCTTAGCATCTCTGCGCTCTTGATACTATCTGTTGCAATTTAACTACATTGAAATGTAAATTGAGACACATTGTATTTGAAAACTTGGAGCTGATCGCAGTAGAAAAAAAATAAAGAACCCTCAACGTCCGTTATATTACTGCCCCGACCGACACCGACCCCGATGTCAGCCATATGTCATTATAGTAATAGCAATTTTTTGTTATTATATGGGACCGGGAAAGTGGGAAACGCAAAATACAAATTCTGTATGTTCAATATGCACACATATCGTGAATTTAGCCCAGTGACAGTGTTAATAAAGGCACTATACTTGTAATACTGAAGGTACCTGGGCTAAGGTACTTCCATCTACCCTATATTATTTTTTAAGCCAGGTATTTTTTTTTCTATTTAGTTCAAAACACATATGTAAATATATTTTGATTAACTAAACAGAGGTAATCCACGCAGTGTCATTGCCCTCTTCCTCTTCATCTGACGTCCACCAAAGTCAGTCAACGGGTTTTCTCACGTTTTGCAATCATGACGAAAAATTTGCAAGAGAGTATAATAAATAGAAAGTTCTAAAAAAATAATTAATAATTATTAGAATGTAAAAGTATGGAAAATTACAAGCATGGTAAATTAAGACGGAAAAATCCATGTCTTGATTAAGCACCATAGTCCATAAATCCACCCCATCATAATTATTTATTAACACTAAAAGTGTAAAGAGCTTAGAGTATATATTTATAGTATATATTTAGACACTAGGTAATTAAGCACGTATAGCGATTTAAGCTTGCCTCCTGGGTGTTCTATTCACGAAAAATTGCGTCTAATAAAAAAAGAAGCCGAATATCATAATAATAATAATATTGTTGTTGAGGACAGAATAAATAGCAATACAAGCCAATTTTTCAATAACCAGAAAAAAGGGCTACAAAAAATGTCAGCTGGTTATCTATGACCGCTCATGATTTACTGGTGAAATTAACAACTTAAAGACAAATTGAAAAAAAAAATGTTTTGCTTAAAATTTGAGTATTTGTAAAATATCAAAACTGTAATCAATATGAATTTCGAAAGTTCAGTATTTAAAACATTTTTTGCGCTATTTGTACATGCTTTAAAAAATCTCTATTTTGATTATTTAAAAATCGTAATCGGTCTATGCATAATTAAGTAGGTAGTATTGATTCTCCAAAGAGTCCAATATCTTTGTTTCTCTCCGTCACTGTTTTTCTTGGTTCGGAAGTTGGGGTCACATGTCACGGCTTGAACTTTAATGAACAATAACAAACACAGTTCAGAGGCGTGAAGAGACACTTTGACTGAAGTAAGTGTCAACATGAAATTAAAAATGCATCAAATACAAAATCATATTTTATTTACTCTTATGGTGGTACATGGTTTCGAATTCCCGGAGTCATTTAATAATAATAATAATAATAATTTATTCATTGAGTCGATTTGGCCGCAGCCCATACAACATTGATTATTTACATGTTTGACTTTACAGAGGTAGTATATCCTTGGTTTGATATGATAATAAGTATGTTAGGTTTAGTATATATGTAAAGTAGTGAGGTTATTTCCTGATTTTTTTCGTGGCTGAAAAGAGAGCATGTCAGTGATTATTCTTATACAGTATGTGTTATGCATTATTTAGTCATGTTACAGATATAAATGATGTAAATATAGTGGTATAGTAAATGTAGTAAAGAGTATTTCCCATGGTGTTTCGGTAGTGAAGTGAAGGGGGTGGGAATCATTAGTAGATTGCTGGGGGGGCAGGGGTTTTTATTAGGTCTCACCGATGCATTCGTAGTAGAAACTTCGAGTCTTTATGGCTATGTCCCAAAAGTTGAAGAGTAGTTCAAATCCCTCGGCGTTGTGGTATGCGTCAAAAATTTGTTCCATTAGGCTCCTCCTCGTTGGTCTTGCATCACTTAGTTTTCTAAGAAATTTAGTTCTTGGGTATGCGTAATGTGGACAGTTGAGCATTACATGGAAGGTGTCTTCCTCTTCCCTCCCACACAGGTCGCAGTCAGGTGTCTCTACTCGCTTCCAAAGTCTGTTCATTCCGTTGAGATTAATAATCTTTCCTCTAAGGGGCCATACATTAATTACGTTTACAAAAAACCCAAATTTTCAACCCCCTCCCCCCCCCCCTTGTAACTATTAGTGATATTTCTCCCCCTCCCCCCCTCCCCCATGAAACGTTTACAGTAATACAAAAATATTCCACATGCATGAATTATTAATTTATACAAAGAACTATAGGCACAGTTAGTGTAGAAAAATGGATCCCCGTTAGATTTTGCCTAAACTAACATATAATGTAGTACATTTTATGCCTAACAACTTTTCAAAAGACATTTTTCTCAAATATAAGAATTTGACCCCACAATTTTTGGTTAAAGGTCAAATATTAAGTTACTTTTTACTTTCAGAAAATAATTGTAAACGGTGTAAAATTTTCTGCGAATTTACGTTGTGGTCTTTGTTTTGGCAAAAAACTAATTTTTGACCCTATTTTTGGGGTTATTTTCAATTTTAACCCAAAAATAGGGTCAAAAATTATTTGTATGTCAAAACAAAGACCACAACGTAAATTAGAAGAAAATTTACCACCGTTTACAATTATTTTCTGAAAGTAAAAAGTACCTTGATATTTGACCTTTGACCCAAAATTGTGTTGTCAAATTTTTATATTTTAGAAAAGTGTCTTCAGCAAAGTTGTTGGCCATAAAATTTACAATATTATATGTTAATTTAGGCAAAATCTAACGGGGACCCATTTTTCCACACTAGCTGTGCCTAGTCCTTTATTTACCAATGCGTAAACACAAAAACTAGTATTAAAATAATTTATCTTTAATAAATTACAAACTTCATAAAACGGCAATGATTTAAAGCAAAATTTAAATCAATTTCGTTTTTTAAATTTTCAATTTTAAAATCACAGATGAAAATGAATTTTGGAATTGAATAAAATGATATTAAAACAATTTTTTGGGTGCAAACGTAAGTTTCTTTAACCCCCTCCCCCCCCCCTCCCTCATGGTTTGAGTGAGTTTTAGTTTGCATGGCCTCTAACCCCCTCCCTCCCCCTTTTTGTAAACGTAATTAATGTATGGCCCCTAAGGATAATTCTAGGTATTCCAGATCTTAGATTCAGTATGAATTTCACCGTGTTCCCATTTCAAAGTAATCCGATCTTAGGGCGTGGGTCTTTAGGCGGCTGTAGTGTTTTAGTGTATTGCAACTTTGCATTCTTTGTACGTCCATATTAATACAGCTGAGTCGGTACTTCTCTAGTATTTCAGATTTGTGTTGCTTTAGATAAGCACTGTTCAGCTTTTGGAGCGTACCTTCCATGGATGCATCAGCAAAGATCTTTCTTACTTGTGACAACCAGTTGTATCTATGGTCTTCCCGGAGTCATTTAATATTTGTGTATAAATATCATAAGAGGCATTTCATAGTATTATCCCACTCTATCAGTAATCAGTACACTACATATTATAATAAAATCAAATTTATACGCCTTTATTTTGTATCATAATATTTATTTCCTGTTCACTTATCTCGATCACTATTCTCGTGTGAGACCACATAAAACAGGGCCACAGACCACAGTTAAAGTCACGGTTTTTAAATAATGCTGATATATATTATGTACGATACTCGAATTTCTAATCTTAATCGTACGAATGCGTATAGGTACGCGTTAAGTATGCCAAAATAAATTGGAAGTATGGTTTAGCTTCTGGTATATACTGGTACTGATATTGGTTAGGATATAAAAGTCACACAAGCCACGGCAGACGGCGTTTGTTCTATGAATAGAAACATACCTAATAATAATCTACGATTACGATTACGTAACTAGTTGCAGTTAGTGGAGTTCGCTTTTTTTAATCAATAATAATGTGTGGGTAGCTAGGCTACATATTGCAAAAATTAGTCATCCAACGTTATCATTAATTTTTATCACTCGTTATTCCGGGAATTTCCTTGTCTTTTGGTTGTTAGTAGGGACAGGGAATTACATGCATGCATACATAATAGCACCTATTAAGCACCTAACACATGTTAGCATCTTGTACATTGACTTTGGTTTTCACTTTTTGCCGGTATATAGTAGTCTGTTTAGTTTAAATAATCTTGTGGAAGTGTCAAATCTAGACTTCCTATCTACATAATGGACTGATTTTTTGGTTTTCAAGAATTTTTCCAGAAAGAGGGAGGAGAGAGTAGGGAGCATATTATGCAGATTTTACGTAGGTTGTAGTAGTAGTAGTAGTAGTGGTAGTAGTAGGTGAAGGCGCCTTTGTTCCTGATGACTTGTGCATTGCCATGTGGTGATGATATACATACCGGCCTGACAAAGGCAACGAAAAATAAGGACACAAGTCAAGACATATACAGATAATGTCGTCGTTAGGAAGAACTAATGCTGTAACAATTTTTTAAAAAGTCCAGATCATAAATAATCCTGTTGGAAAGACTGCTTCACTTTTTTTAGATTAGAAATTACAAAACATTTTTTTTAAACCGATCATTTTGATTTTCGGTTAAAGCGTGTGAAATTAAACACTAAAAAAAGGATACAAATACATTGTAAAATCAAAAGTTAACAAACTGTCATTTCTGCACTTTTTAAAACATTCTAAAATGAGTCTAATTTTGTCATCCCGAATTCTACACGGACCTAAATCCAGAAGCCACCAGGATCGATTCATGGCATAACGACATAATAGGACGCTTTGCTTTTCCAAATGAAGTAAATATAATTACTTTCTCACCATTCAAAAATGTTGTTGGTAGGTAGATAGGTAATTCCGTCCGGCTTTTTCCAAATCCAAAAGAACAAAGAACTTAATTCGACTACCCTACTTAATTAGCATATTCCAAAACTGTGGATGTGATATATAGCCTCACCCAGACCTGCCATTAAAAACTGAAATAAAATAGTCAGTGTCAGTATAATGTTGGTCCTTAAACTTAAAGGGTATTCAATGCTTTGAGTTGACGTTGAGAGATTGAGATTAGAACTATTAGAAGGCGGGATTCGCCATGAACGACTATATTATAGATAGGACATTAGAGTCCTATAATACATTGGTTGGCAGTGGCATGGTAAAAGAAAATTCCATAGTCAACTGGCCCAACTGTAACTGGCACAGGGTCCCGTAAACTCACAATCAGCAATCAGCTCAACCTTTAAAAAATGTACAGAGAGATACCTACTCGAAATAAAGGAAAATAAAGGAAGTCAAGTTGCTTTTTTTACACAACTAATAAATGGGTGACTTGACTCGCCAAAGCCAGGAATATTATTTAGACGGCGGACGTTTTAAGTTGATCCTTCGTTTTTTCCTTGTCCTCGTCCTCGGCTGTTTTGCTAGCATATAGCAGCAATATGGTGATCTGTTTTAGTGGTGTCTGTTTCTTTGGATGGTTCATTTTCTCAACCGTCACGTCATCGAGGTTTGTGTCTTTGTTAGTTTTGGTCTTGGTCTTGGTCAGTCGGGGTGGCCGTATGTGGGGAAAGGTGTGCGGAGTGAGTTTTGTTGCCAGTATGGAATCGACATAGAGGCTTTAGTGCCAAAGTAATTACTGTCGTTCACTTTAGATTTTTACACAGTCAACGACGATGGATTAAGAGACGTCTTCGCCTTCCCCTTTCGAGTCAGTCAGGTTAGAACTTTGGTGGTTGTCTCGTCTTTTGTGGTGGGAGAATAATATTGACTAATCTATCTGGTGAAAAGCCTCAGGAGTCAGGAATAATTATTACTCACAACTGAGAGAGGCACATATTATTATCATTATCATTGCGTCTTGTGGGTACGCTCAACTAATTATAAATTATCGCTGTTTTTACAAAGAAAATTCGGATTTACACAATAATTACACAATATTTGACATTACAATCAACAAATTGACTCACTTCAGTTTTCTGGCTTCTGTATTACTGCCTTTTACATAGTGTCTATCGGCGTGAGTGAGAAATACAACCTAAAACTAACCATAATACCAGATACAGTCGTGAGCAGTGCTATTACCATGCTATAGTTGATAGCGGAATAAAGATTCTGCAATTCTGGAAGATATAATATATTTTGTACTTTCATAATTATATGCACATTATCTCAATTT
Organism: Dicyrtomina minuta; assembly: GCA_949802685.1. Classification (NCBI taxonomy): domain Eukaryota; kingdom Metazoa; phylum Arthropoda; class Collembola; order Symphypleona; family Dicyrtomidae; genus Dicyrtomina; species Dicyrtomina minuta. Next base: position 11,979,651 of record OX461809.1, on the reverse strand, counting down.
TCTTTGAAAATACTTTAAAGTTGAGCTGAGATTAACTCATCCAGTGCACGTAATATTTTATTGCTCTACTAAAAAGCTCCTTGTTTTTGCGAGTTTTTTGTTTGTGCCGATGTTGACCATTGTTGACCGGAAATCAGAGAGAACTGAACAAGAGAAAAAAACCTGCAAATTATTTGTTAGATAATCTGCTCGATCAACTTACGAGAATGTTGTGTCTCAAAATACAAGAGTTAGAGCGGGAACAAAAGTGTGAAAAGAGCGTTATTTCGATCAAAGAGTTTGACTTTGATGTTTATGTGCTGGACTTGAGCTTGGATTTGGATTTGAACTTGTCTCCATGTCAGAGATTGATCCTTACTATTCCTGACTTGAATTATTATTGATAATCGGTAATAATTTATTAATTGTTAGTAGTCAGTAGTTGTTAGTTGAGAGTTTGAGAGTATAGTTCATGATAAGTAATTGAAACTTGGAAATAATATTAGAACGTGGATTTTATAGTGACATCGAGCTTCAAGTGAGCGGAGGCATATTATAAAAGAAGGACATACATATTACTATAAACTTTCTTTGTTATGCGAGTACTTGCTCCCATTTTACAGTCAGCATTGGTTGTGGTTGTAGGCAGATGCTGTCAACTGTAGTTAATAGTTGTTGTTTATGTTGGACTGGTATTTGGTATTCCATGATCACTAAGCAGTTTTAGCCAGTCTATAATGATGGCTAATATGCCCCAGACTTAGTTTGTTATCAGTTGAAGTCTCGTGTAACTCGTGTTCAGTTCGAATTGAAATGTCAGATTTCACTATTATTTTAAGTCAAGGGATGTACAGGGACATCAACGAAAGAAGAACGAGTTGAAGATAACATTACAACAACGTTCCAAGTTCGTAGCTTTTTTGACTGTCGCAGAAATAATTCTTCCTATCAACCGTCATCCGTCAGATCCGGTTTGGAAGTCAACGACGACGTCCATTAAACATCTCAAATTTTTGATCATTTGTTTTTTAAATGTTGAATATTTCCGGAGCAAGAGTAAGTCGGGAGAGGGGTTCGAGATCATCCTGCGAAAGGATCGTTGGGTGGAATGTCCCAGGTTATTGTTCTAGATCCTCGACCTCAAGTTAATAGATTTTATTATCATCTGTCGAGTTATCAATAATCACAAGCGCTGCAGGGATTACATTCTCAACAAATTAATACTAAAATAAGGTATATCTCAAAAGTATTATTATTATCCAGTTTTAAATTATAGAAAATATCGCGTATTATAGAACTTACAGGGAAAACAAAACTAAAGGTACAGAAGCATTTAGTCAGGTTGTGGCTCTTATCACTTGTAGCCTTAGCAATATAGTAATTAGCGATTATATTAAAAGGGCTCCAGTCGTATCTGTAATTATTGTGTTTTTATTCTTTGTGAGTCATCATTGTCAAGTCAAAAGTTCTTTTTCTTAATACAGATTTAAAGAAAATAAAAGCACGAATTGTTTAATTAAACTGGAAATTGGTGAAACAAATCCCAAGTCCTACACGACTACGATGCGATGGGACATGTGCTGTTCGATCATGATTTTGTTTTTGCTTTTGCTTCCATTGGACCTGGATAGCAATGAACATAATATGAAATTTGGGCTGAATTAATTAATTGCGTATGTCCGTGATTAGTGGTTGTTCAAAACATATTAAGTTACATTCGAGAAGGTCTTCATTTAATGACCATAAACTTATGAGTAGTTACTTATTAGATAAAAAAAGTATCCTACGTGACACGAGAGTGTAGTATGAGGCGAAGTCCAAGTGGAACTAATATGGATGCTACTTAACTAGTAAGTTTAAATTTCAATGCAGAGGCCGAGTCAGTAAACACTAAATAACAATGAAGGAAAGGGGAAACATGGAACGACGACATATATATCATAGCCCGAATTCCATATTTTAAAATAGGTAGGTCTGTTGTAGCTTAAGAAATAGCTGAAGATAGATGTAATTATGTACGAGTAGAAATAGCAAGAGCAATTACAAATCACCTAATGATATGCGCCTATCCAAATTGAAGGAAAACGAACAACTTGTTGCTGTCTGAAGTTGCACGAATATAAAACACGAAAGACGACCTCACGCGTTAGTTTAGTTAGTAATGCTGTTTTGATTATACACTACATTTCACACTATGTATATTCAAAATCCTTCGTTTTTTTCTTTTAGTTTGAGCTTATAATACGATTGACGACAGTGAGCTGTGTGCATGGGGCATGTGGATGACAGGATCCGAATCAGATGTAGGGAGCACGCAATAAACTCATTTTTACACGAGAGAAACCTCGTTTACCAGACTTGTTGATTTGGATTTCAAATATGTTGTATTTCACACACGTCCAGTGCCTAGACAGAAATACATATGAGGTTTTCGCATGGAGGATGCATCGTATATATGAGAATTTATTCCACACGTTAAGGAGTAGGGTTACCTTAATTCAACTTTTAGTTATTATTCTAAACTTTCATTTTCGTTTTGGTTTTAGACCTCCACTTGGAACCATCAACGAAAATGATGGTAGTGCGGCAGACTGTGTAAAACTAGTACAGTAACTATAGCGTGCATATATGTGGCAATGTCACCTAAATATTACGTGGGGAAGAAGGATCCCAAAATAATGGTACACAAAGCATTAAAATCGAAATAACCTCGATAGATGACGTGAATTTTTATCTTTTTCGTTTCCTATGGGTTATTTTATTTACGGATCTCAAGAACATTTTGTTAATTTAGTTGTACTAGCGAAACATGTGAGAGCACGTACCAGTCCAGTTAATGTCAATGTATTTATAATGTTTGTGTTGTGTGTAATTGAACAGTGACTCCATTATGATGTCATAATTGTTGTGTTGTCAGTCCCAGAGCCAGAACCAGACTAACTATTACGTGCCTATACTGTCTAGTTTGGTCTGCTAGTGGCTGGTCTGGATTCTTAAATTTGTTTTAATGGCTATGGACATCACATCATATTTATTACGTATTTCTAGTTCTCGTCAGTCAACAGCCCACCTCGAAAATGTAATTAATTGTAATTATATTATAATTGGGATGGGAAACGCACAAGTATAGTTCCACTGATGACTGACTACTGACTGACCACACAACCGTCGTAGTTGTATATTTCGTATTTAATAGTTTACATTTTTTTAAAAGCATTTCATGATGTATTATTGCTTAATACAAAAGTGTAGCGCAATAGACAGGAATATTTATAGTTATCAAAAATTCTTATTACAACCCGAAAAATATTGCTACAATTAATTTAGCCAAATATTACATGAAACAATTTCAAATATTCCAATGTGAATTGGCTATTAAATTAAGAGAGGACAAATCTTCAAGACATTATGACGAAGACAAGTAGAGCTTTGCGGATAATCAGGGACGGTATTTTGCATGAAAAAACAAAGTAAAAAAATGTAAGAAGCAGAAGATATTGCACTTTCAATGGGAGCAGTACGTTCAAACATACGCGTTGTAAAGCTGTCCGAAGAAAAATGATAATAGTACCTAAGGTACAAAGAAAGACAAGACAAAAGAAGGAAGGAAATAAGTTTGAAGTACCACGTTGTTAGTTGCAAGTTGTTGTACACATCATAAAATAGGAGACTTTATAAAGGATTATAAATAGGCGATATTAAGGACTTTTTGCTGCTATTAGCTATATGCTTTGGAACTATACGACATATTACTCATGTGTAGAAAGTACAGCAGGAAAAGAAGGAAACGAATACGAATAACTCACAATCAGTATACAAAATAATATGTGAACATATTGTTCTTTATCTTTGGAGCATTGAAAGCGCATACTTGCTATGATTGAAAAAATTCCAGAGATCACAACACCATCAGCATCTCAGCCTAATAAAGCTCTCAACTTATCCACAAGTTTCTTTGTTCTTTTACTAAATTTAGAAAAAGTAGTTAACAAACGAAACTCGAGCTTATAATTACTTTAAATCGTCCGTACAGAATTGTCACTTTTTGTATGTCGTCACATTTGACATTATGACTGATTAACTCTGGCACCCTTCTCATTTTCTCTATTTACGCATTTACTATGATTGTTTTTATACTGTATCTGAATATTCAAATATTTAAGTTAGGTAGGTATATGTTGGAATTGAAAAATGACTTCATAACTTATTTTATTTATTATAAAGAAAACTTTATTCATTTTCCTTTCTCAATATAATTAATTAGATTTTTGTTTTTCTGAAAACGTGTTTAAAATTTTTGAAATGTTTGATTTAGCTGACTGAGCAAACTGATGTCTGATATGATACTCAGCATTTGACTTCAGAATACTGTCAGTGAAGTAGCAAAATTACCCATATCAATGTTTTGCTGAAAATGGCTATCTACAAAAAAATTAAAATAAGAAACAAATAAAACGTTTTGCACTTTTCAAAAACTCATAGGTATCATTTTAAACATCTCTCTAGTTTAGTGTTTTTTGACATAGCTCATTTTAGTTCTAGCTTAAATTGGGTATGGGCCATTTTGATTCTTCAGTGATGATACATTTAAAAGTGTAAACTGTACAAAGTTCTGAGATGAAAATTCTATCCACTCAGCATCCCTATCTATATAAGGCAAACAAAAACAGAAAAACAGCTGTGGATTGCAATGCAACATGGTCGTGGCAATGGCAATGTCAGTGCAATGCGAACTCACTTCCTCTTTTTGTTTTTGTGCTTCGAGATTAGGCACTGTACGTTATGCATAGTACATTGTAGTGCAGTACAGACAATACAGACTCGCGGTGTGAAAGAATTATATTATTACATTTACAAAATACGGGTCCGGGTGAGGAGCGAATCTTAATATACAGTCTCAGTACAAAGCGTTACTTACAAGTTAGCCTTTGTTTCAATGGGATGCGGATGCGAATAGTGATGCAAATTACATGTGTTTACAAAGACTCACTTTTTTTTAGTCTTGTCTCTTTGCCGTTTGCATAGTTATATATGTATAGGTAAACCGGAAGCACGAGTGCAGATCAGATAGCAAATCTTCGTCCTCTTCTTTCCTACGACTATGACTAGTATCTTAGCTTAACAAAAGAGAAGAATATGTATACAACTATATACTCTTTTTACGAGTGAGTTCAAAACTTGAGCTACATACATGCAAGGTAGGACAAAAAATAATTTAAAAAAATGTAAATACCAGGCAGAACCGGAACGGGTACCTACCAGTACCGCCAGAACCAGAACCGAACCGAACCGAAGCTTCTGAGCTTCATGGGGAAGGTTAAAAATGGGACAAAAATGTTTTTGAGAATTGCTCAAATTTTTTTCCTTGGAATGACTGGGAATGACAGTGTGTGTGTATTTGTATGTGTATCTTTGCCTCGAGTTTGTTTTGCGTCCACACATGTGGATCTGTCTGTCTGATGTCTGGGTCTGGAGGTACAGAGAGGTGCGAGTGTTGAAAACTTTTTGGTTTTGCGTTTAAAATTTGAAAGAGTTTGCAAGGAAGGAAGAAGAAGAAATAAGAAAATACGCAGTAGATTTTTTGTCCACATAATATGCTTCTCTGTGTAGTCTTCGTCTTTTGGGTTGTGTGATGAAAAATATGGAGTAAAAAATGATTTGAACTCGAACCTCGAACAAGTTTTTAACTCCAGCAGCATTTTAGCTTGACACTCCAGTTCCAGTGCAGTGCGATTCTCTTCCTATGTGATGTATTTACATATATTGCTGTCTTCCTATGTGGGTATATTGGAATGTGACACAGAGTCGTCTTCCTTTTCATTTGGCATTGACAGTAAAGAAGAGCATCCATAATAGAGATGGAGAGTGCATACAAAGAACTTTTAGAAATAAACATTGCTCTATCAGATCGCACAACCCATCTTTTTAGTACTTCTTCGTGTATTATGTAGGTATAATTATATTCATCTGTATAGCGATAAGATATTCAACACTATACTGTGGACTTTGTGCACAGATGAGATGTACCCATGCAAAGAGTCATCGTCTCCTTCGCGATTATCAGTTGCACACTCTCTCTCTCTCTGAGTGAATAACATTCCATGACTTTATACAAAATACAAGTTTCGTCTATTTTGGCAACTCTCATCGAATTCTGATTCGGATTCGGAGCGGAGAGAGAAGAAGCCCGGATCCTAAGCTACTATACCTAATGTATATATATTTTTTAAATTCTTTCTTCGGGGTCGCCCGGTGCATTTCTCTCCTTGTAAATACCTTAGCGTCATTTATTGCTCAGGAATAAATGTCTCACGAGGCATATACTGATAAATCTGTATGAAAAAAATGAATTAAAAAAAGCAGTTAAAAAAAGAAGATCATCAGTCCCAGGCTACATATCTTCAGCTTTCAGTCTCCTTTTCAGTTAATTCCGTTTTAGTTTTTATTTACATTTTCATGTTCGGCTTATTAAGCTTGCGGGTTTTAGTTTTGATTTTCGGTTTGGGTGGTAGCAGTAGGTTACTGAATGATTTGATTTTGGCTCGTATGTATTTAGTGCAGCATTGAAAATAATACTGGCTGTCACCGTCACCGTGAGGACATGGACTATAGTCATTATCACACTCGGAATTATAGAGGGTAGAGCACTTGGTATTGTAGGACCATTAAAATGTTTTTGCAAAATTTACACTGTTTTTATGGAGATTTTGATGAGCTGGGGAATGATTTGCTGTCAGTGGGTTTGTTCTCGAAATCTCCTTCTGCAGATAATACTGATATTGGTCTAGATAGTCACATGGCTGTATACTATATACTCGTATAGATTTAGATTTACAATTAGATTAGGTAAATAGAAACACCATATAAATACATATTTCAGCAGATTAGACTACTCTCTCACCATGTGCATGAATATAGTACAAAATATGAACCAAATAAAAAATGTATGTTTTTTTATAGGAGGCGAATTCCTGTGCTTATTTTCAATTTAAATCTTCGGTGGAATTGGGAGACGACATTCCAATTACCTATTCGAAATATAATCCCATGGGATTCATGTTATGATGTTGATTAAATGATGTCAAAAATTAGTTGTTTCCCTATTTGTAATAAAGTTGAGATGCTATACCTTTTTAAAACGAGATAGTTTGCAGGACGATAATATGCTTGATACTTGATAGTGTGCTATGGAATGTCAATGCAACTAATGAATTATGTCAGTATTTCCTGAATATTTTAGGCAAGTAATTTTTGAAAAGGAATTAAAATCTACAGCGCACAAATATGTCTTTAGTAGTTTTATTACATTTAATCATGCGCCTAATTAGTCATATTTATTTATAACGCAGTACTGCTAACTTGTCTACTGATATTTAAACGTGAGCGTAAAATACATACAATAAACTATAGATTCAGTTCAAATAATTACCTACCGCACCGTACGACTTTATATATTAGACGATAGTCTGGTACTTTGTAGTCGTAATAAAAGTGCAGAGAGTAACTTTTTCCTTTGATTTTCTATTCCCACAGTTTTATCTGATTTGAAACTGGAACGTTACAAAATTTAAACTACGATAATGTTCAGTGTTCATTCAGTATAGACAACTCAGGAGCAGGACTCTGGCAGGCAGGTATCATCTATTATTCAGTGGGAAAAAAGGGTCAAGTGTCATATAGTTCATGGTTCATGGAACTGTACGAATAAGACGGGAACGGCAACCAAAAACCAAACCTGACCCTACTAACTCAAAATTCAAATAAAATTATCTTCATAAGTAATATGGACTATATTGTAGGGTTTCCTCCGAAAGTACATACATAACATGTAGAATGTAGATGAGTCGATCCTGATTATGATGCTCATGGACACGGGTGACAATAATAATGGTAATGTTGGGGAAATAAATAATTCACATTACAATGTTTTGACATTTACTATGTTGTATGTTGAGTTAAGTGATAAGATAAACAATAATTCTTATTTCATGATCAGCAGATCGTGTTGTAATTTGCTTACTCTGCTCATACTCATGTTTTCAATGTATTATACACTTCCAAAAATATAAACTTGAGAATGATTTATTTATAATTTTAGTATTTTAACTATAACTTCCACTTGATATTATGCACAATGTGCAGCGTTAGGTGACTTGTCGAATCAGAATTATGGAATGCGTATTCGAAAGGGAATTTTTCTCTTATCAACAGACAATTTAAATGCAAGTAGTAATTATATTATGCAAATAGTATCACGTCTAAATACTTTTGAATTAGTGATCTGATATTGAAACCTTTTACTCTGGCTGGAACTGGTGCTGCTTGGACTGGCTTGGAGTGAGGTCAACAACGCCATTGTAATATATCGTCGATGAAGAATGAAGTTTGACCATCTCCTTTTGGTGCTAAAATGTAAAGTAAAGTAAAGTAATTGCTTTAACGTCATCTCCACACAGCGAATTTTCACTGATTTCCAGGGAAAGACAGCTTTGGACTAATTACTACTCACTATAGTCGTTACTTTTGTATTTGATTTTATTATTTCTGACTACTTTTTCTAGAGAAGAGAACTCTAGAAAGCCTAGAGAAGTGACTCCGAAAATCTTGTCCTCTAGGACCTGCAACGTACATATCACCGAGCCTTGCAGGATTACCATGGAATTATGATCATCTCCATTCTGATTTAAAATAGGTTTTGACCATCTCCATTTTCATGAAATACGGCTAATGAGTTATGTTAATGATTAGTTAAGGGTTTAGTAATTCGAAACTAAGTACATTAGGGGTCATCCATAAATGACGTCATAAAAATATCCCCATTTTAAGTCCCTACGACCCTCCTATTCATCAGATTACCCGTTGGGTAAATGGCTATCTTTAGCAAGCTGTACCATGAATATTCAAGTAGGCTACTTGGCCATACTCATGACGTAATTTATGGACGACCCTTTAATTTTTTAAAACTTTCCGTAATGACTTATTGATGAATTATTTTATTCAAATTAATAAATTAGTTCGTCATTTATGAGATCAGGAATTAGTTCATCAATAAACCACTATTACAGCTTTAAAAATTTTATGGGGTCACCCATAAATGACGTCCTATGTATGGCCAAGCAGCCAACTTGGGTATTGATGGTATTGCATGCTAAAGTTACCCATTTACCCAACAGGTAATCTGATGACAGGAGGATCATAGGTTATTTATATATGGTGCCATTATATCTATGGTGTCCTTCATTGTAAATCAGTACAATTGTATTGAATGAATCTGACACTTGAATAAAGTTCACTAAAACTCACTCAAACTCATAGGGACTTAAAATGGGGATATTTTTATGACGTCATTTATGGATGACCCCTAATGTACTTAGTTTCGAATTACTAAACCCTTAACTAATCATTAACATATCGCATTAGCCATATGTCATGAAAAATGGAGATGGTCAAAATTCATTTTAGAGCAGAATGGAGATGGTCATAATTCATTTTAGCCCCAAAAGGAGATAGTCAAACTTCATTCTTCATCGACGATATGCATTCTATTATTGAATTTGACCTTCGCCGTTCAGAGGCGGAGCAATATGATAATTGAAAATTACTAAAATATATTTTATGCTAATATTTTTTCTGAATTTTCTATCACTGTCACTGAAGAATTTTAAGAATTTAGGAAAGGCATAAGGTATCTGCATTTTAGTCGGTGTCGGCAGCATGCCATAGGGATTTACAAAATGTTATGTTTGCGTTCGGTTAGTTTCGGTTTTTGGTGTGTTACCTATTTATAGTTTGTAGTATTCTGGTGTTGGGTATGGGTTTCAGTTTTAACTCAAGATTTATCGTGCGAAGTATTTCTACTGTGTCATCTCATACGTATCATGTTATGTCCACCATAGGCTGTATTAAAAAATGACATTTTCGATTGTCGCATTTTATTATTTTATTTTAATGTTATGGGTGCATGGTGTCATGTCCTAATCGTATCATATCAGTACCGGGAGTGCATACTAAGTACTTACAAGCAAACTACGTAGCCTACGTAGGCTGTACACACAAGGCTCTATTCGTGTGCATTTCCATTAAATTAGATTTACGATCGGTTTCTTGGAAAATTCTGAATGAGAGTTGGAATCCAGATTAATTTATAGGGCCACGTCACAAATCACATACAGATAGTAAGGATTTTATTGAAACATTAATGATGAGGTTAATATGATTTACCATTATTAGTTAATTTATATACGTTTACATATTATGCACTAGTGACAGATTTAGTTTGTAATGAAACTCAACTGCATAGGATATTATATTAATTGTATTGTTTTTTCTTCGCTTTATGAGCGAACAGTTAATTATTTCGGCTTGGACGGATTATTTTACTGGTGCTATGGAAGGTTAGGCTGATTATGTCCCTGTAATTTATCAACTCTATCAGTAGCAACTCGCAACCCGAACCCGAAGAAGCCTTATTTACACTTTGTTACTTTGTTTCCTCTTTCTCTCGTCTCCATTACAAAAATACGGCCATGTCCCGAGTGAGACAGATATCTTAAATAAATCAAGGAAATGCATATGTAATGCGTAGATTTATTAAACATTGGAGTCAAAATACACATTTATTAGTAATGGATGATATGATATTTCAATCGATCGAATTTCTACAATAGTAATGGTAGTAGGTAGGTATGTTGTCCGACTTCCACTGTGACTTATGTCTTCGGTTTGTAATTACTTGTGGGCAATGTATTCGTTCATACAGTAAATTGTGAATTTAGCAAGCACAAGAATTTAAAATGGGTTCAAGAAATTCATTATGGATTATGAAATGTCACATTGCTTCATTTCCTTCCGTTTTATTATTATTTTCTGAATAATTGCAATTTTCCAAAGTATGTTTTTATATACTGCATAGGTTATAGGTACTTAAAACTTGTGCTTTTGGTTTCCTGCGTCCCTAATAATTTTCAATTTTATAATTGATGAAAGGTCAGTTTCAGTTATTCCGGATCCAGATAGTGATTTGTAATTCGTAATTAAACGAAAGGCAACGCAACGCTTTCTAGTTTTCTCAACTATTATGTATAATTTTACAGTGTGGTTGCTTTTCTTTGCTCGTGATTTGGTGGCGAGAGCTCGGATTTAGTGAGTAAGAAATAAAGAAAACCACTTCGTTTTCATATCTTTAATAATTGTTGTCGGTTGTCGTTATAGCTTTTCCCTATACCTATTATTGAATTGCTGCAGTTTATAAATAATACATGTGCTGCTAATATATACCGCGGAAACGTCATGTTTATATGTACAATTGACAGAGCCACTGTTATTATTGTTATGAGAGCTAAACAAAACAAAAACAAAATAAAAACTGGTAGATTTTATGAGGCCTCTATCTCAAAATAGTCACACTCACACACACAGTCTCCTCATGGACGGTGACTGTGAATGGGGGAGATTGTTGGTAGGAGGTAAGATTTAATTACACTTTAAATTTGATACCTTCTTCGGCTTCGGCACCTTCAGTCGTCGAACAGAGCGACAACTAAAACACTAAAATATTTAATAATAAACAGAGGGAATCTATACTGAAATCAAAAGAGTCAGCATCTGTAATTGAGCTACCTACATATAATTATAATATACTGATAGTACTGTAGTTGCAGAAAAAACACATTCACAGTGAATAGTGCATCTTGTATCTAGTATAGGGAATGGCTATACGCTTCATATTGTTCAGCTCTGGAAACTCTGGATTACTGACGATTTCCAAATTGAATCTCATCTGAGCTAAAATGCCACTGCTAGTGGAGCCCATTTCAAACCAAATTCAATGGTTTATATATACTTATAATTTATGCCCTATATATTTAAGGAAAAATTAAAAAGGAAAATATACATAAATGAGTAGAATCTACATAATGGGATATTTGGTCTCCACTGCATAAAAAATATACAGGAGTGAAATAGAAATAAATCCATCATGTGAAATTTGAGAGTCGTCATCATGACAATAAAATATTACAGATATATGTAAGAGTGCGACAGAGGCCCATTATTAGAATTGTCGTTGCTGTCGCTGTGGATAGCATATGAAATTCCGTATGTACGTAACTGTAAACGGAAACCGTAGCCGAAACCGACACTAAAACCAATAAGTTACCTAGTATAATAACTCACCTTATTATTGTGTTGAGTCAGCTTTTCCAAAATAAATAAGCATATACCTACATAGTTATATCCCTTTTAATTATACGTATAAAGTAGCATGTCTTTTATTTTTCTACTGTATGAGGAGCTTGTTGAGAGACTTGTGAAGTGCAGAGCAATAATTCCATAGTCGATATAATGTACATAATTATATAGTAATTGTGCCCACAATTAAAGACATATCTCCATCACCTATACTTGAGAATGAGAGTTTAGTATGCATACCATCTGTAGTACAGTACTCTCAGAATGATCTTTTGAGTCAACTTTAAATAGTTGTTGGAAGCTGCGGAAGTTTGGAATCTTTGGAGTAGTACACCATGTTTCAAAAGGCAAATGGAAAATAAGCCAGAGAGCACATATGCTATCATATGCCAAGATCGTTTTCTTCTCCTCTCTTCTTCTTCGTGGTTTGCTGTGTGGACCGTTTCGGGAGTATATAAAGAGGTTGGATGTACATGAAGGGATTCCTAGTTGCATGTGAAAGTGGGTCTGGGTATGAGACGACGGTGGTGAAGACGCGGTCTAGCACAAGAATGATTTCATCTTTCATGGTGCGATTTTATGGACACATCCCGCGAGACGTTATATAGGAGGACTGTGAGATAACCTTTTGATCCCATCCTCTTGAGTTCTTCTCGCTCTCTTCTTATAGAGTCTCAACCCTTCTCGTCAATCTCACTCTCTGGCTCCGGTTATTGTTCAGCGTGCATAAATTTTCTTGTTATTTGCATGAATTTTCTTTTGGAGTCAATAATGTGGTGTTGGTGTTATGTGATGTGATGGTGGTGGCAGTGGCAGTGGGGATTGTTGATACTGAAGCAGAATACGGAGATTCATAATTCATTGTAAGATGCAGAGTGCATTGCTCAGGCAGAGCTATTTTCCACCGATGTGAAACTACTGTCAACTCTTTACGCTATTATTACTATTATTATTTTTATTATTTAGTAATGCCCCTATGTTAGACAGTGACTGAGATCTTCATAACAAGAATTGACTTTTGACTGTGACTCTGTATTGAGCTGTCGTTGCCGTTCTCGTTCATGGGAAAGTTATAATTTTGATTTTTCCTCAAGTCAGCATAGTTAATACATATACTGTCTTCTTCCCAGATACATTTTTACTGGCACATGGTTTGGTTTATGTTGTATTGTATAAAGTATAAAGCCTGTTTTTCTATAAGGAATATTGAGCTCTCTCATCTGTCTCCCCATATTTTGCCCGGAGCCCGGAGTGTAATGAATTCTATGAGTATATAGATTGGACTTTGACAAAAAGAAATTTCGAATTCTATCAGCTATATTATATTATGCTCAAGTGTAACTCAAAGTAAGTGGGGAAGAGGAGAAGTTGTTGAGATTACGCTCAGATTATTATTATTATTATTGTAGTACTAAGTACGTAGGTACATCTGCAATTGGAGTAATAAACAGCTATGATGGTGATGGTGGGTCAAATAGTGGAAGTGGAACCTAATGTATGATTTTTAACCCGCGATCTCATTCATGCAATACTTGTTGTTCCTTCTAAATCTATAACTACCTATCCTTCATGCTTTATTTTCATTACTATTATTACTTCTATTCCGGGGACAAAAATACAAGCCTAAAAAAATTATCCAAGTGGAAATTATTGAGAAACTTTTACTTTCCAACAATCCCATTTTCCCCTGACAATTGAGTGACCAGGCATGACCAGGATTGCGCCTCACGGCATGTGTCTTTAGTGGATTTGAGTTCACACTGACACTGACTGAGTGCAAGTTGTTGTGTTTACCGGAACAGAACCCGTTCCGGTGCCGGTATGTGTGTACATGCAGTGTTCCCCAAAATATCGGAAGTAAAAGTGCAGTGTTAGAAATAGCACTGATATACTGCTAGTGATCTAGTGTTTCTACGGGTGTCTTCTTCTGCCTTTATTTTTATATTTGTATGATGGTTATCGATTTTTTATGGTTCTTCGTAAGTTCTGACTTTACATTTGGAATATAGAAAGAAAGCTGGTATAAAAACTACACACGGCATGTGCCCAGACGTTGCTTTGAGATGATTGAAATGCTAATTATTCATTCAAAAATGTTACTTTGTGCCTTTAAAAATATCGTGCTGGACTAAGTGATATGTCAGTTACGAATATGGAACGTACAGCTATGCAAAGTACCTAGGTAGGTATCACTCATGTATAGAGACATTAATTATTTTAAAATAATGTTCAGTCTATTATGCTTTTTTTTAAATGTTATGTTTTCGACTTATTAATTCAAAAAGTACTAACTTACTTCTTCCGTTTTTTCTTGAGAACGAAAATTGTAAAAGTCGCAAGTTGTGTATAAAATATGTGCAATATTTCGAAAATGTAGTTTTTGAAAGTAAAGAATGTAATTTGTGTAAATCAGTGTGATAAATGTTCTGCTTCGACTTCACTACTAATGGAAATGCAGACATGTGACTTGATGTAATGGTATATTTATGTCACCGACAGATAAGATATAAATAAATATTTACTTATACGATCTATCAGTGGCCTAAGCGACATTTCAGTAACTTCATGTTTCTGAATCTCCTTCAAATACAATGCAATACTTAATACTTATACAATGCAATACTTATACGATGTGAAGTTATTTTGTATAGAGATGTGTGGTCCGACTCAAGTACTAATTGTTGTATTTAAATAAGAAAATTAGTTAACAGAAATTGATGCAAAATACTGTAAATTTGATGTTGGGCTTTTTTGTCTGTTTTCAGAAAGGAGTCGATGAGTGGTGGGCAAATTGGACACGAGTGAGAACCCTATAAGAAATAAATTTTCAGTTGGATTATTACAATTTTCATCATAATCATAGTATAGGAGGAAATAACGTACAGAGAAAGAAGGAGCAGGAAATGTTTCCTTAAATTAAATGTTGAAGTTTTATCCGTCTTCCAAAGAATTAAATTATATATCTGTATTTTTAATGATTGAAGAGAGAAAATATTAAATAAATGACAAATAGCAGATTTTAAGAAGTAATTCATATGAAAAATAATCTACTATCGCGAAGAAGAAAGAAATCCTTATCCAGTTCCAATTTTTCTGATTATTCATGTTTTAATTTACCACTGCGAGTTTTTCTTTGCAATTACCTTCGTGGGATCCATTTTTTGAGACCGTATTATTAACGAAAAACCAAAATTGGCATTTTGTTGAGCGGGTTGCTTGGCTTTGGATTTGAAAGGAAGTTTTTATTTTCTCCTTGGGGTTTGGATTTGGATGGTTAATAAGAAGACTAAAAAAGATTCAAGTGGAGATGGAAACTGCAGGCGGGATGGCTGGGCCAGCTATTCCATTTGGTCTTTGTTATGGTAAAGAGGAAGGATGCGACATTAATTTTCTCGCGGGCCGAGATGAGGACCAGTGGCGGTTACCAGCTCATAAATTTCTTTTGGTTCAAGTTAATCCTGTGTTCAAGGCTATGTTGTCACCTCCTTTCTTGCCAGACTCTCCGTTGCCACACACAATTCTAATCGATGATGTTGAAGGACGAGCTTTTGATAATTTATTGAGGTATTTGATTCATTTTCATAGCGCTTTTTTGTTTGAAACTTCCGACTTTTTTTCTCAAAATGTCAAAATTTTACCATTTCTATGTCTATATATAACGAGAATTGCATTTTTCTTTTTTGAATGATAAGTTAAAGTTTATGTATTTTTCCAAATGAAAAATAATGTAGTACTTATATGAAAGTTACGCGCTTTTAAAATGTTCTATAATAAACATGTAAAAAATCCCTTAAAAATACGAGCCCAACTCATATTTATTATTTAAGAAATGTTTGATCACTTCATAGTTTCTAAACATTTTTTAAGAAATTGTAAAAAATTATAAATTATAAATGAATTTCAGTATTACATTGACCAGTTTACATTTGTTGGTATAATTAAACAAGTGGAAACAGTAAGGCTATCTTTTAGATGTTGTGCTCACCAAAATGCCCCTGTATTTGTTTTGAATTTTTTGCTTGGCGCGAAAACCGTACAACATGTGCTTCTCCTCTTCGCGATTAATTTATCCAATTTTACATTTTAGCTCCTACTTCGTGACCGTGACGTCAAAATGACGTTAGGTTTTAAGTTTAAATGTGTAGAGCGTGTTAAAATAATTTCAATTTTAAACTGGGGTTTGGTAGGTTTTTGTACAATGAACCAGTCCCACTCCAATCCGTGGAAACCGCTTTGATGACTCTCTACGTATCTCATAAATACCTTTGTTCCGGTCTTGCTCGAGTATGTATCAGCTATCTTTCAGACAATCTGAACCAGGCCAATGTTCTGCCTATCCTCAAATGGATCACTATTTTTTGTGGGGACGATCATCAAAATTTGGAGGTAAATTATTAATCTTCTAAATTATGATTATCATTGATATTCAGTTACAAGTTTTAGAACTGGCAACTCAATTTACTATACCATTCGAAGATATGAATCTATATTTGGTAATTGGGTACATAATTGTGATTTATATTAAATTAGGTTACCAATCAAAACTAAATTGAAATTTTTAATTTTAGAATTTGGCGAAGGAGAAAGAGATAAAAGATTCAACTCAAAATCTGATTATAACCGATGGGTTGATGGCTCCGTCGGCTCCTCAGTATCACGAAATAAATAATGAGGATTCCAAAATCCTTGTCAACAGTGTTTATATCAATGTCAAGGACGCGAAGAAGGACAAAGACGGTGAGTCCAAGAAAAAATCCAAACCATCAGATACTCCACCTATAATTCAGTTCAAAGAAAATCAAAATCCAGAGTTGGAAATGATGATGACTGGGCCGGGAAGTGAGGTTGTTAGTGACTTTGAGAAGTCCCAAATAGAGATTGAGAATATTCAGAAGGAGTGTGCTTGCCTTCTGCTCAAGTGTTTACTTTTCGTAGACGAGTCAGCTGAAGCAATCCTGTCGTCCGAAGAATTCGAAGATTTAAATGATACGACCATCCGCCTCATTTTAAGACGAGATTCACTCAATGTTAAAAATGAAATGACTGTGTTCTCGGCTATGATGAAGTAACCTATGAACTAACTTTATTCTGAAAATTATAATTTATTAAAAATATTAGAATAAAAAACTTTCTACATACCTGAACGGTTTGACAGAACTTTTGATTTTCTTCGTTCTAGATGGGCTGACAAGGAATGCAAACGGAGACAGCTACCGCTGATTTCAGGGAGTGTACGTCTAGTTCTTGCGGAGTCAGTTTTTCTTCCGCGGTACCTAACAATGAGTCTGTCGGAATTCCAGTCAGAATGTGGACCAGCAAATGCGGGTATTTTTACAAATGAGGAAATAGTAGCTTTCATCAAAATCCTTAAAGAAGATATTGTCTCAGTCGCAATGGCATCTCCTAAAAAGGGTCAGCTAGACAACGAGAAGATCAACAAGTTGATGAGCTTATCATTCTCTTACACTCCTAGCACTTTGCGTCCTTTCATTCATGAGATAATTCGCCCACGAACACCACTCAACAATAAGTCAAGTTCGACGACAGCCAAATTACCTGGAAAGAAAAGAAAGGTTTCCATGATTCAAAGTTGGATGTGCTTCAAGAATTGCTGCAAATTACTTCGAAATTCAAATCCGTCAAGTCCTGCTAATAGCAATCATTCTAGTCCGATACGATCTTTCCGTTGCTGTCAAAATAATCAGAATGCAAGACGAAATCAAGAAAATCGCAATGCCCCTAGTAGGTGTAGCGGAGGACATAATAACAATAACGAGCAACTTGGTCATCATCATCCATCGATGCGTTGTGCCACTTCACCTTCTTCTTTAAATGTTGCCGTCGAACGATTTGTTATTTGTTGGGCTTTCTTTTTCGACTAATTATTAATTGAGCACTGTTTTAACTGAGCCGTATGCTATTTTTACTTTTTGTTCAATTTTCGATTCATTTCAGCTTAGGGTTTGCTCAGAAATTATTGCCAATGTCATTTATAATGAATTATTTAGAGCTTGTGGACTCAGTTCACACATTTATTAATCATAGATAAACATTTGTTTCTTAGCACTGCCTATGTTTATGTACTATTCATTTGAACTGCCATGTTGAAGAGTTACCGACAAATACTGCTTTTGCGAAATTTTTGCGGAGTTACTTCTTATATAGATATGTTCACGTATCATTAAAAAGTAGCATATAATTATTATTACTATTGTGTTTTACTGTACGTACAATTAGTCGAACTGTACCTAACCTATGTAAGTCACAAGAACCGTGATCACAATTTTAATGGTCTTTTAGGGATTTCGGTGGAATTATTGTTCGTTATTATCCTCTAGAATTTGATTATTAGTTTCGTTGACTGTACGAGAAAAATTTACTGATATCGTTATCGATATTGATTGCTTATTTTCGTTCACTTGTAATAGCTTAGTTTATTGTTTGACTTAGTTATAGTAGTTTATGGAATGGACGCGCTGTATCAGTTTTGGTACGAGACACACGAAAAAAGAAAAAGCAGCCCATCACATCGATACTTTCGATACCCTAAAAATACGTTATGCTACGAAGACTGATTTATCAAGTGGATCTTCATTCTTGACTCGTTATCTATATATAGCGAAAAAAACTACAAAAAACAACTTATCGACGTACCAAATTGCTTTTACTTCTTACAATTTAATTTAAATTTGTTTGACTATTAGAGACTGCTACCGTCTAGTTAAAAAATGTATTTAGTAAAACTAGTAGAAGAAATTCTTAGTTTTGTTAATTGTAGTTCGTACACGTCGCTATTTGCGGGAGTATTCGTTACAACATGTATTATTTATCTGATGACTTTTATGTGTAGTTTCTTTTACATTATTTTAATTCCGAATACTATTCGAAAGTACAATAATGACTATAATGTTTTACATTTAACTTTTGTAAACCTATTTTTCTCAATCATACAAGTGGGTGATACCTAATCTTTTGTGCATTTTCTTATTTTCATTAGAATATCGGTAGACAATTTACTTACAAATACATAGGTAAACAACGAATCGTTCGTTTGCTTCTTTCGCCTTTCTTTACACCATGACTTCAGCCATATTAGTGTACATTTACTGGGAATTCTAGTTAAAGTGATTTAATGAGTTCCTCTCTTCAGTTCCTTCTTTGTATCTATCCACTAATACAAATTATGTTAATACTAGCAAAGGATGTATATGAAATTTTTGCTTTTAGTTAAAATATATTCCTTGTTAATGAATTCGCAGTGTATAAAATGCTTGTTGGTTAATTTTCTTTATGCAGTTGTATTCATTTTTATGTCTAGTTTTTGACGGATCTCTAGATTTTGATGTGTGGTTGAATGAGGACAGTAATTATTGTGATTTAGTGATTTTTGAGTTAATTGTTAATTAAATTAAACGTACGCGTTAGGATGTGTTTGGGCAGGATATTGAGAGAGAAAAACAAGCCAAATTATATACAAACTTCTACATAATTTATTATTTTTAGTTTTATTGACTTGGTATTTGTATTATGATCCTGCGATTTTTTTTATTTTGTGAATTTATTACTTAATACATTGATTTAATTTGATTTGATTTGCACTGACTTAATTACTTATAGTGTAATCATTAGTAATTATTATATTTAATTTTTAGCCATTGCTACTCTAATAATGAGACTGGCAAATTGTGGAACTATGTACTTATTTTGAAACTTTGAAATCGATTGACTTTTT